>PISX010028910.1:0-20872 GCA_004024625.1 Mellivora capensis | reverse complement strand
GCAAATATCTTCTCCCATTCTGTCAGTTGTCTTTTGGTTTTGTTGACTGTTTCCTTTGCTGTGCAAAAGCTTTTGATCTTGATGAAATCCCAATAGTTCATTTTTGCCCTTGCTTCCCTTGCCTTTGGCGATGTTCCTAGGAAGATGTTGCTGCGGCTGAGGTCGAAGAGGTTGCTGCCTGCGTTCTCCTCAAGGATTTAAATCTATTTATTTATTTATTTATTTATTTATTTATTTATTTTGGTTTGGAAGTTTACAGACCAGAGGCACGCAAGCCAGACCTGTGCACTGAGGAAACATGCCGGTGCCGTGCAGACTGGGGAACAGCTCGGAGGACCTGCCAGGACTCTGCTTACTCCCCGGAGGGTCATCACAGCGGTCTGGCCACGTCTGCTACCAAATTGGGGAGCGCAGGGTTTGGAGAGGATTTAGACAGACCTACTGAGAATCGCCAAAGTCACGCAGGAATTCCAGGACCTAGGAATGAATACGACTTATTCCAGAGTAACTGGAGGGGCTGCTCTGCATCTAAATTTTGAAGCGACAATTGCGAAGCGATGGGAATAACTTCCTTATTAAAAATGCTCTGAAAAGTGGGACCAGGCCATGGAGGGTGATTATGGACATTCCTTTGTCTCTAAGTATTTAAGAAAGCGATGGTGAATTCCCATATTGACGTCACGCCTAGGGGTTTCCTCTATTTCTGTGAATCTTCGTGGAGAAGCCACATTCACTGACCATCTGTCTACTGAAGTACGGACTCCTCTGTCACGCGCTCACTCGCACTCACGCCTACACACACACACACGCACGCACAGACATGCGTGCGTGCGTGTGCACTCCCCCCCCCCACTAAAGACAAGAAGAGACTGCCTCCCACAGAGTTTAACAACACAACTGTTTCCCCTGCTGCTGGGTGGCCGAGGTGGGACTCAGACACAAGCTGGTTTGATGACAGGGTCCAGTGTTCTTACAACACTGTGGTTCTCCATTTCATGCCTTGGCTTTATCCCACATCAAAATGTGGCCTCTGAAATGTTACCACTGCATACATTAAAATAGTATACAAAATTCTATAATTCTTCTTATTCTTGTCTATCACCATCCTTCATAACAGGAACCTAATGGCTTACTCAAGAGGCTCTGGGATGAGCTGAAGGAAGAGACGGCTTAGGTCTATGGTTCCGTCTGCACCCAAGGATAGTCTCACAGCCTCTCGACTGCCCTCGTCTTTTGAGATTAGAGTCCACACACTGATTCAGCTGACTCCCTTTTCATTTTTGACAGACCAGACCAAGGACTGGTGGCCACGGCCACTCCCCTGTCAGACACGGCAAGGTGTCTCATCACCTTCTGAAGGAAGTCAACGTTGCAACCGCATTTGGGACAGATGTGTTCATAAAGAATTATGAGGAGACTAATTTGTCCAAACACTCTAGGTTTAGTGCTTTATAAAATACAGTCTGATGATATATAATATAAATTAGACCCATTAGCTGCACTAATCTCCTCATATTTACATGGTGCCTCTCCTCCTCAGGAGATGAGGAATTTTTAAACCTGTCCTGGTGGGCGCACAGTGCTCTGCCTCACCATCTTTCTGGAGACAAGTCCCCAGTGTCACAAGTGGGTAGGGATGACAGTAATGTGTTCCCAAGTTGGATGCTAAGGGGGAGTTAATGAGAAGTGACATCTATCCAGGTAATTAGTGAAGAGTCTGAAAACGAGATGTTGGGGTCTAAAAGTCATGTGAGATGGGAGGGGGACATTAACAACAAAACAAATGCTAAAAGAGGAAGACAAGACAAAGAGATTATTAAAAATGAAGAGAGAAAAATGAAATGTCCACTGCCTCTAAGTATCCAAGGTGGGGGGGCAGGGCTTAGAAGTTGAATAAGCCTCCCAAGGTCCCCAGCAGACAGAAGGTGCAGTTGGGAGAGAATTCGGATAGGACTGATTCAGCAAACCTCTTTTTTTTTTCTTTTTTTAAATTTTCTCCGAATTCCCGAAAAAGCCACAAAATTTATGAGGCAACATCGTAAGTCTATTTCTTGTCTAAGTTGCTAATAATTAGTAATTATTCCATGAAATCTGACATGTGAAACAGAATTACAAGATATTTTGAGATACGGACGTCACCTAGCCATCGTCTATCTACGTATCTATCCCTCAGTCATCTATCTTTTCTCGGTCTGAAGGACAAAGTCGCTTAGCTTCCGCCATTCTCTACATCTAGGCGCTTGGTGAGACTGGAGGTATTCACACTGGTATGTAAAGTCCTCTATCATAATCACATTAACATGTCATCGAAGAATAACTGTAAGGCTTTCAACAAGTCCCACATCTCATTTGCAGTGCTCAGATTTTGCATCATCTGTGAGCGGTTTGTGTTGGCTTCTCCGGCACGTCAAGCAAACCACGCTGTCCAGGCACGCTTTCGGACCAAGATAAATGCCATCTGTCCACCCGAAAGCAGAAGGTTCCACCACTGGAGAGAAGTTCTTGGTTTGGGAAAGAGCTCGGGAGGTCCCAGCGGAGGGTGACGTGCCCATCATTGCAGAAGGGGATTTGCTGGCAGCCTGAGGGGGCCTCCAGAGAGCTCGGGAGGAAAGGCTGTGCGATCATTACACTCTGGTACTTGTACTATGGAGCGCATTTCCTCAAAATCATAGGTCTCGATCCCAGCATAACATAGGCAAAGTTCTTCCTTTCCTAATATTCTGGATGAAATACACCAATAATTGCCTTTTTAGAAGGATCCAGCCCTTTATCAAAGGACTCCAGCATTTCCCCTAATGGAGAATGCTGTCATCACAGAATCTCCTGCTGGGGGCAGGGGTGTCACTGTCCTGCTGTGATCGGCAGAGAGGGACAGAGGGGCTGTGCTGGCCGCAGCGTTGGCAGAAGGGATGGAGCCCTGTGAATCACAGGGCTCTGCTGCCTTCATCAGCGGCACCAGCATCAAAAGAAGAGAGATGGCAATTGCAGGTGACCCCTTTCTGGATGGCAGCCAGAGAGGTCCCTGAGCCTTCTTCTGTGTCTAAGTGTGCTGCACCGTGGCTGTGTTGGGTCACTTGGAGGGTCTGCTGTGTTCTGTGTTTTCCCACACGTCTGAAGGGTGATTCTTTATCAATGGTTCCTGCCTTGCTCTAGAGTCTGCGGGTCACACATATGAAGGCTCACGATAAAATGCACATTCGCACTTTTTGGTCTCTTTTATTTTCCTGCCCGAGTACTTCCACCTTTGAAAACTCTCCATCATTTTGTGTGTATTCACATACATGTACATGCACATATGTAAACCCATGTTTTTTTTTCAGGCAGATGACTGTGTAAGCCCTTCTGCCAGTGTTGCTAACCAGGCTCCAAGCACGAGCTGACCCATGGTTAGGGGTGCCTGGCTTCTCCCCACCTTCTTCCTCATGGCCAGGTCGATGTGTTTGCCCCAACACTGGAAGGACGGCGGATCTGTTCAAATTAGCTGGTTTAAGAAGAGGGGAGCAGCTTTGCTCATGATTGGGAGATCATTTAACATGCGCCTTAAGTGATGGGACACCCGCAGATGGCACCTTTGCTCCCTCAAACATGCCTTGAGATACATACCTTCCCCTTAGTGCTCTGATACCAACATCCCACTGCGTAGGCTACACGCATTTGTATAGCCTTGTATGACATTTGTAGTGTTGCTCATTTGCTAATTCGCTCACTTACAAATCCACCCACCCGATATTTATGAAGTGTGGATATGTCCCCGGTGCTGGGCGAGGTGCTGGGATACAGCAGAAACAAGGCGAGCAAGGCTCCTGCCTTCAGAGAGCTGACTGCCAGGTGCTGGCAAGTTAATGGGTCATTACAATAAAATGGTGTGGGGAGTGCTGTTGTGTGGGGGTGGGAAGCAGGATGCACTAGGGGGACACAAGGGTGAGAGACGGACAGAGTGTGCCAACATGGAGAGGCGGGGCTGATTCCTGGAGCCGAGACGTCAGGGTGAGCCCAGTGCAGTGCAGAGCTGCCTGTAGGCTCTGGTGGCTTGTGGGGGGATGGTGGGAGGGTTGTGGCTACATCTCCTGATAGGAGGCTACTGAGATGGTTCGGGGGGAGATGCTGAGCAGAGTAGGGATGGAGGAGACAGGGCGCAGGCAAGAAAATGACCTGTGTGGTGAAATGGGGAGAGTGTGAATGTGGAAGGTGAGGACCGGGGCGGGGGGCAGCTGCAGTCCCTGCCCGGTCTCAGCTCTGGGTGACACTAGTCTCATAAGGAAAGGGGGTCCAGGAGGAGGCACTGGCCTGAGGGTATGTGGGAGGAAGGTGAGTTCTGGACTTATTCCGTGGGCCTCTTCTTCAGGAATGCAGAACTGTCCCCTAGCAAGCACAGGTATTTGAGTAACTGGAAATGTCCATGGCTCCAGGTAGCTATCAGCAGAAAGCTGCATTTTAATTCCTGTCCAGAATTGTGAGGGGTCTGAAGTTTGGACCTCCTTGGAAACTAACAAGTTAGCCTACCCCAGTTCCACGGATCACGGCAGAAGAGAAGAGACTCCCGGGTCAGAGACAAAGGACCGTGGATTATTCACAGTGGTATCTTTTTTCTTGTGCCGATTCCCCAGGTCCCATTCTCCCCAGGTGCTAGGAGGTAGGCCAGGTGGCACCTAGATGGGCAGTGGGTTGTTACAGGGGGAAAACCCTAAGCTTAGAGAATCCAAAGTCTTTAATAATAGGCAGTGAGCAGGCCTGCTCTTGGGTCCAGAGGGAGATGTGATCTTTATTATAAGCAAACTTACCATTTGCTCTGGAGGGGGGCAGTCTAACTTCCAAGGCTGGTCCCTGTACCAATATCCTTGGAAAGCTAGTCGACAACAGGAGTTGCCACTGCCTCTTCTTGCAAATCATGCAGAAATGTGACAGACCCTTGGAGATTTCTGTCCCCAGGCCCTTATTCCCTTCTACCATTGTATTCTAGCTTCCTTTGCAGTAGGAAGGTAGACCAGAAGACCAGTAAGAACTTTCCTTCTCTTTTCAGAATGGGTTGCTCAAGCCTGCTGGGAGGGACTGACGGTGGGAGAGAAAGAGTAGCCTTTTGCTGCCATGTGGAGGAGCTGGGATCTTCTCCCAGCCGCTCAAGGATCTGTTATGCACAGTTCTGGCTCTGTCTGTTCCTGTTCAGAGTCTGTATTCCCTCAACCCCTTTCCTACAAATGACAATCAGCTAAATCAGGACTTATCGGAGAGTGTGGCTGATTGATCATCCTGCTCCACGTGGTGCTGGCCTTAGCTTTGACTTCTGAAATATGTAGGGGACCCATTGCAAAAAAAAAAAAAAAAGTTTTGGGAAATCCTGAAACAGTTATAGTAAAGCATTCCTCAAACACATATGGCATAGTATATAATAAAAAAGGGAGGATAACAAAATCTATTTATATCTTCTTTTCCCTCAGAATGGTCCTGATAAATGCTTCAAAGCCTGGGCTAGTAATTTAGGCGAAGTAGTTAAAGTCCGAGGTTTCTCTGGGACATTCCTGTGGGCCCCATCAGTTAGCAGCTAATTGGAAATTAGAGCCCAAATGCTGGGAGCAGGGGGCTTCTTTGCCAGATGACTCTCATCTTTAGTGTCATCCATCAGCAACCCAGAATCCAGACAGCACACTGAGGAGGGTGCCCCAGATGGAGTTCTCACTCTGGCTGGCGTGTCACTGAGCCCCCAGGCCTCTGATCCCTCATCTCTTAAATCAGTGATCAGTTCCAGAGGATGTTTAGTGTCCCTTCCAGCTGTGACTCTGAATCAATGAGATGCAGCTGGGTGAAACCATGACAATGACATTACGGACACCAGGCAGTGATGGCCTGAGGATGCTGTGGACTTGGACAGGCACCTGAGTTGCCCACCTCTGGTCTCCCACAGGTACCTGTGACCCTCACTGGGTCAAAAGCATCACTGCCAAGGGCCCTTACACAAGTGACCTTGGATCTGGGGCACGGCGAGAAGACTTTCAAGGGGTTCCCAAGTGCAACGAGTTTCAGAGCCTCCCTTTCTGTGTCTACTGGATCCTGGCCTCATGTGGGGTTTCCTTTTCCACATTGCTCCTTTAGAAATAGCCTTTCTTCTACTTTACACAGCAAGACACCCTTCACCCTCCGCAGTCTCACTAGTTGGTGAAAAAATCTGCCAGGCACCAAGCAAGGATGATTCTAAAATCTGTTTTGGGCAAAGCTTCCTTGAGGAAATAATCAAGCAGGAAAGAGCCACCTTAGGATTTGAGGTCTTCTAGAAACTGCAGTTCAATATGAAGTAGGTGACATATATGGGGATTTGAGTCCCTCATTAGGATATTCTACAATCAGATACATTGTAGAATGTGGACAGTGGGAATGATAGCAGGTTTTGCTCAATTTTTGTTTAATGGTTGAAACTTTTCTTTCTCCTGTTGTTAGTAAGTGTGCTGCTCTTGGGGAAGGACCTACGTGCAAAGAGAAAATGGCTCACAGGCACGAAAGTTGAAGTGATGTCCTTTCTTGTATTGAATGTAAGCAATTATGACTGGCCAGCCCCAATACTCATTCCTAGGGTGTAACATTAGCTGGAAAGACAGAAATTTTGAACAGCTGAAACAGCTCATTCTTTTAAATGTAACTTAAATATATTCAGGGACCATCAAATTTTTTACATGTTGTACTCAATCAAATCTGCAGATGAAAATTTCACTTGGTTTAACATGCTTTATCTAATAAGGTAGTTAAAGCCCATATTATTTTAAATCATACCATGAAATATTTATCCCAAGTACAGTCAATACTCATTGTATTTCATATTATGGTGCTTACTATTTCCACCTCCTATTCACAAAAAATTAAAATTATATGCTGGCTGCTGAATCAGAAATATACATATTTTTATATATGCATACCCACATACACACATACCTATGTGCCTTTCAACCTCTTTAAATATGTAGAATAAGTATGATTATTAATGGAGTCCTTTCTGAATTATTGCACATGACTCTTAATTATTCACGGACGTTTAACACCAGAATGTATTTAATATATGCACACGTAGGCAATATCAGAAGACTCCAGGCCATCTCTGTTTCATAAATAACATGATTTCAGCTACTTGCAATATTCCTTTATTACAAATTAAGTGAACAGATTTTTTTTTTTTTTTTTTTTTTTTTTTTTTTTTTAAGATTTGAGAGATCACAAGCAGGCAGAGAGAGAGAGAGAGAGGGAGGGAGAAACAAGCTCCCTGCTGAAGAGACAGCCCAATTCGGGGCCTAATCCCAGGACCTTGAGATCATGACCCGAGCCGAAGGCAGAGGCTTAACCCACTGCGCCACCCAGGTGCCCCAAGAACAGATAGTTTACTCCTATTTTTTAAGCATTATGAAATGGTCAAATCAACAAACTCTGTCATTCTGATCTTGAGTTTCATACGGATATCTGTTTCTTAGTGACATTCACAGTGTTCTCTGGAATTCATATCAGTCTGTTTATTTATATCAAAAAATAAACCCACTTGGCCTGAATTTGTTGACTGGTTTGATGACAAGGACTGAGTCTGCCAAATATTCCCATCAAAAGATTTTATTGGCAAAGGTATATTAAAAATAACAATATTTAGCTTTTCTCAATCCTCTCTGAATATATTAAAGTAAACAAAGGATTTCTAAATTTACAAAATAAAGGTATAATTAATAGTTACTTGTTAGAGCGTCATAAAGCCTTTTTGAAATACTTCCCAGGAACTGAAAAAGTGAGTTGTTATGCTGGCTGGATAATGAATTCTTTTGTTTCTAATTGTTTGCTTCCAAAAAATTGAAAATTAAAAAGTTTTTGATGATAGACACTATGTAGTTTCTTGGCATATACTTGCAAATGGGCTTTTAAAAAATGGAATGATACTGCTAGAAAATGACTTTTTCTATTATAATCTACCCAGAGGAACATAGTTCTTTGGTGCACAGTGATAAAAATTAAATATAGAAAAATAATTTGTACTGAACTCTCCCTCATCCTAGTAGCTGGTAACATTCATTCATATCACTCAAATGTACATTCCCATTCCCATTTTACTTTTTTGTCTAATGAGTGTCCATCAAAAGGAATGTATTTGTGTTGTTTTGATGAATTCTGTAGTGCTAGTCATTTTAATGATAACTCAACTAGGAAAGAGAAGAACACTTAGAACCTAGAACCCCATGTCTTTTAAGAAATTTTAAAAATTTAGGGACATCTGAGTGGCTCAATTGATTAAGAATCTGCCTTTGGCTCAGGTCATGGTCCTGGATTGAGCTCCACATCTGGCTCCTTGCTCAGTGGGGAGCCTGCTTCTCCCTCTGCCTGCCATTCCCCCTGCTGTGCTCTCTCTCTCTCTCTCTCTCTCTCTGATAAAAAGATAAAAAAGTAAAAAATATTAAAAAAAGGAATTTAAAAAATTTTAATATATTGCCCATATTCTGGTAGCAGAGATACAGACCAGGTGATCCATAAAATATTTTCAAACATGTCAGGCACGTCGGGGACTGAGGGACGTGGAAAGGGAATGCCAGGAGTGAAAGATATGATACTCATTTCCCACTGGTAGAGAAGAACTTGTGCACATACTTATAAACTGGGAGATGCGGGTCCTGAGTTCCTATAGTATGTGGATTCTACTTCAGTTATCTAAAGGAGTACTATTTTACTTCTTGAAAAGAAAAGGTTAGTATTTATATTTCAGAGATTTCTTTTTTTTCTCTCAAAAAAAAACTAAGAAAAAATTTACAGATTAACTTAGATGCTTGTGAGGAGGTACACAGCTGTCAAAATTTTGTATGGGGTTATACAGGGAAAGTAGTTTGAGGACCACTGCTTTGTCATTCCATTAGCAAATATTCTCTTCATTTGCTCTTTTGCTCAAGAGGTTGTGTTAGTCTGTTACTCCAGCTCAGCATTGCCATAAATCACCGGGGAAAGATGACTCACTTAGAAGTTCACCTGAATTTCCCCATGTGCTCCTTCCCCTCTGCTATTATCCCAGGCAAACACCTGCTGTGCAGGGTTGAGGGTCTGGCCCCTGCTTGCCTCTTGTTACACTGGTTACAGTGTCCCCCGCTTTTTTGCTTCTCACCTAGACTCTCCTTAATGTCAGAACGACCTGACCTGCAGGAACTGGGCCTCAGTCCCTCCAGACAGCATCCTCTAATACTTAACAGTAACACAGACTGTTCTAGAATCAACACACACTGGGGCCTCTATGTTACTATATGTAGCTGCAGAACAAGTCATCCCATCTCCCTGAACTTTAATAGTCTCGTCTGTAAAGTGAGGATTTACATAACACCTTTAGCCTATCTCTTGAGGGCTAGGGGCTGAAATAGGAAAAGAAAGCTCTTTGAAAACTCGAATGCATAATTATACAAGAGCTCTCTAAGCTCCTCTTAAATTGCTTGGCTTGCTGAAGTAAATTCAGTAGCATTTTCTGTTGCAGATACATCTTTAAAAATAACAAAACAAAACAAAACAGAACACGAATCTGGCAAGCACCCCACCAAGGGCAACATGGTGTGCACATTTCTGGGAGAGAGGGGGAGGGCAGGCTGAAGAATATTAGGAAGAAGCTCACATTCTGGCTCTAATTGGCCGAAAGCCCTCATCTGGCATGTTCTCCTGCTCTCTTGTGCTCACGACAAAGAAATATAACCTTTGGCCAATTGCATTTTTGTTCCACTGGTAACTAGGTTAATGTGACCTGACAGGGCTGGAGGAGACAGTGCGGCAAGAGATACTATCTGTTCTTTTGTGCAGCTTTGATATGACAAAGGTAAACTAGGCTGAGTATAAGGTTTGCCAGAAAAAAAGAGAGATGATTTCACTACAAAGGATGTTGCAGGATAGTAATTTATAAGCAACCTTTTTTTGATATACATTATAGGTGGTTACATGCTCACTGCCAGAAAAATTGCCCAGAATAGTTGTACCTGATTTTAATCAATCCACACTTTTTACCCTTCCTGTCTGGTATACAATAGTCCTGAACATGGGTTAGTGAGAAGGTAAATGAGGTAATTTTGTTAATGTTGTCTCATCAAAAGCATTGAGGTCTGACTTTTTACAAAAAGTTTTGCAAATATTAATATTTATAAATATGTATTTATTCTCTTTATGATAGAGAAGGGGTCTGTATCCTGTCTCCTGGGGTCTGATTGGCACAGCAAGCAGTCTCAGCAGCCCTTGGGCTCACTGGGCACGATCAAGAGGTCCCTGAGCTTGGTGGCAGTGCTAATCAAATACAGGAGTGGTGCTTGTGTTACTGATGGTGGCTTACACAATCATGGTGGCTGAGTGGACTGTCCACGGGGACCTTAATCCTTAGCTGCAGGGTGGGTCTCCTGGAGAAAGGCTCCCTTTGACTTTTAACATGGATAAGATCGAAAAATGCAAGCTCATCTGAGTTGGGATGGACCATATGTGAAAAAGAAGCATCATAATTCTGACATCATGTATGTATGCGTTAATAAGATGAAAATAATGCCTGCCTCAAAACATTAATGTTATCTTGTATCTACTACTGTCACCTCAAGTGAGCTAGCATATACAATATGCTTATCAGACAGCCTATTTCAGAAATAGTTGTTACATGATTAATGAGTACATGATGTTTTTTCTGCAAATAGTAACACCAGTGTGACCACCACTTGTACATTGCTTTGACTATTTGATGGATAACCGTTCGCTTATTCCCCCTGTAATGGATACAGTTATTAGGTGGGTCTAAGTCTGTCCATATACTTCTAAATACAGAACTTATATGAAGATGCATGGAGTCAGGGTAAGTATAGCTAGGGTAGAGGTGTGACATTCCTTGAGTTAGGGTACAGCCAAGTAAATGTAATACATCATCCAAAAAGTCCACACAGGGGTTTGGTCTGTCTTCGAAGTCTGTTGTCATATGGAATAGGCCGTGTGTCAGCTTTCTCACAAACGTGTCTATGTGGGAAATCACACTAAGCTTTACATACAGCATGTAGGGGGAAGGCCCGCTTGGTATACACAGGGTTCCTTGCTTTCATTCCCACAGGAAGGGAGACGAGTGCCCGTAAGGGAAACCAGAAACGTCTCAATGAGGGCTTGTTGGAATCAGAGAGAAAAGAAAATAGAAAAATAAACCATGGAATTTTCTTTTTTTCAGGATTAGTACATTGGAAAGTGCAGTGTAGATATTAGCTATCAGTATGATCATCACACATACGGCTCTTTGGAGTAATGCTGTCTATGTGTTAGCCTCGGAAAATGAACAACGTACATTTCATTCAACTCACTGATGGACATTTTACAGAGAGCAGGACATACATGGCCATCTTGTTTAAGAAACAGAAGCACATGAAAGGCCAGGGTCTGCATGGTCTCAGCATTATGGCGAAATTCTTATGGAATTTTTTGTTGTTTCAGTAATTTCAGATCAGCCTACAGTGGTTGATTGCTATAGACTTTTTTTTTTTTTAAGTTGTGCTTCTTTCAGAGACAGAAGGAAGGTCAATCTCACTTTGTGAAATAGAAAGAAAGGTGACTCTTGTCATTATAACAAAATGTAGCGGGTTCCCAGGTGTAATCTGGAGGAAAAGGAGACAAGGTCCTGTATAATGTCACAGCTGAGAGGGAGCTGCCGCCAACGAGCTTCTCAGAAGAACAATGACTCATTACGCCCGGGCTCTGTAACAGATGCACGTCCCCCAACAACTGGCTTCCCTCCAAAACTGGGGAAGGAATAAAGAGGGCAGAGCCAGGAGGAGGCTGCCAGAGCCTCGCCTGATGGGGAGCCCTTCTAGTAGGCGTAGAGCAATCAGAAAAGTGCTTTGGAATCACAAAATCAAAAAACAAGTGTCAGCTGTGGGAGATGTAGAAATGCAAATAAGTACGAATGCAAATAGGACGGATAAATGAAAGTGTGCAATCACCCAGAGCTATGTTTACAACCTGAAGGCAACTCTGTCTGCAATTATCTGGGTACCATTAACTGTGTGGGAGCAGCTATCAAGGGGCACATAAAAGATACCACCTCAAGTTAAACATCTTCCCTTTCCGATGATAAAGAAAGATCTCTAAGAGTATTAAATCTACCCTGAACTAAATCAGTTTGTGCAGAAGGGCTGGAAGTGTGCCTCCGGTGAAACAAAGAAGCTGGATTTTCATTATTTACTGTACATTTTAACATAATTCTAACCATTAACTAAAAAATAGATGATGGGAGATTTGGCCCCCTGGACATGTACTGAAACTTCCCACATTGTCTGCTTGGATGCTCACAGTCCCTTCCTGAGGCGGGGTCACAAGCTCTCACGGACTTGGTCACGGCTGCCCAACCAAAGGTACTTAAGCTGGGGTCTGAGCATTGGTATTCTGACTCTGAATTTTCCACGGCACCACTAGCTCCCCATCCACGGCGATTTTGCCCACCAGGGGACACGTGACCATGTTTGGAGACATATTTGGTTGTCAGCTAGGAGTTGCTACTGGTTTCTAGAGGGTAGAGGCCAGGGATGCTGGGAATCATTCTCCAGGTCAGAGGCTGCTCCCACAATGAAGAACCATCTTGGCCAAAATATCGGCAGTGCCTGAGGCTGAGGTGGAGAAGCTGGCATTACACCAGGGCTGCCACTGTGTAGGCAAAACCTCAAGATGGATAGAGGTGTTCGGGGAGGAGGCAGCCACAGACCCAGAGTCCTTTCCAAGGATCTGGCCATTGCTGGAAGTGAGTAAGAAAGTTCCTGGTTCTACCTCACAGTCCAGGAGGCAGATGAGAGGTGAGGCACTGAAAATTCATAACATATCTGTCAGAAACACATTCTGAGATTGCTTGGATCTAAATTGCCCTTTCAAAACCCAAGAGAAATTTCCAGCGCCGCCCAAAGCTCTTGATGGCTCCCTAACACCATTCTGCACTAAAGTTAGAAAGTAGAATGGCTCTGGGTTTTCCGTGGGTTCTTTATTTGTCTTCTGGAATATTAAAGACCGTCACTTCACAGAATACAAATCAGAGGCTAATGTGATAAGAGGCTGAATGGATGGCGTCTCTAGAAAATTCAAGACAGAAATGTCAGATGAAAGACAAAAAGAAAGATGGGATCACTTCTGAAAAATCGCGTTGGTAAAGATGTAGAGGATTTTCCTAACAAAAGTGTTCTGAACTAAAAGCATCTCAGAGGGATTTTGAATTGAAACCAGCTAAACAGCATCAGGGATTCTGGGGTGAAGGTTAGTCAAGCAAAGTCAGGAAGGACGTGAAGCTGGTAGAGCAGCGTGATAACTGGACCACCCCTGGAAGGTGCTGGGTGGAGGTCCACTGAGGGGGTGCTGAGGGTGCAGCTCAGCAACCCTGGAGAGTTCCCGGGCTGAGTCATGAACTGCAGGGACTTTGGGGCCGGGAAGTGCTGAGAAGGTGGCAGCAGAGCGCCTGAGGGTTGACCGGCCCTGGGGCTCCGCGTCTCACTTCCAGGCCTGCTGTCCCCAGCTCTCTGAGGAGAGCTCACAGGGAGGAATGACCTCTCAGGGGAGTGGGTGGGACAGCAGACAGCCCTGGTAGGGTCTCAGACGGGAAGCCATGTCGATGAGCTTCTCATCTTCGACAGCGGCGTTGACGGGGATGTCTGTCCTAGTCCCGTGAGGTAAGGCGCGTGCCCTGATCAGTTTCACTCCTCTCGCAACTGTAATAGACATACATGTGCCAGACTAGCCCTGAATTATCTGAAATTACCGCAGTCAGAAGAGAGGCCTTCTCAAAGTCTGTCAGAAGGATTTTTAATCATCTTTAACTAAACTTCAATTTCTCTGAAATTGAAGGGGAATTATTTCTCCACTTCAAAATTCAGTACAGATTCATTGAAGGGACGATTACTGATAATAACAGATAGCCTTTATTCAAAACCATTCCTCCGGAGGATTTAAAATGTCCTGGGCTCCATCTTCTTTGCGAACCCATACACCCATTTCAGCCCTAGTAGGTGAGTCCGATAAGGCCCTGAGGAGAGTGCCAGGCTCCCTGCTGCCTGCTTGCAGGGGTGGGGGGTGAGGGTGGGAGACTTACCCCCACCATGGACTGGAGCTGTGGGAGCCACTGCCTGTTTACAGGGTGGTGGTACCCGGGAGCAGGGGTGGCTTTTGCTGGCTTGGACGGGGCCTGTGACTGAGCGGCTCCTTCCGTGGTTTCACTTCTGTACAAACACCATTTGTGCCCATGGGATGAGGCCGCTGACATGTGGTCGGCAGAGATCAATGCTTAAGGGGAACAGCTGAGAAGGAGGAAAGGGGGCTTAGTCCGTTAAATCTGGAGATAATCATGTGTCTACCTCTCTGCTGTCCCTTTAACAGGAGCTCCCTCTCATTTGATGCCAGGGGCCACCCTCCTAATGGTTTATTAATGTGTCTATTTTAGAGATGGGGAAATCGGGGCTCGGAATGTTTAACTGACCTGCTCAAGGTTGAGAAGATGGGGGTTTGGATCAGGGAGCTGGAGTCCTCTGATACCCGCGGTCCTTCCTGCACTAATGTGCCCCTGTGTGCAAGGGCACTGGCTAAATTTAAGAAGCAGGAACAGGGGGAGTGGCCGTCGGGAAGCTCATTATTAAATGCCCCCTTGCAGGTAAAGCTCATTATCTTACTGGATTCATAACATCCTAATGAAGGAAGCTGACAGCAGGTTTGCAAATCACACACTCGGCCCAGAGAGTGGTGGGTTCACAGTTATTTACGTGAACAACCCCTTTCAGAATGGTCATACCCACACCCCCACCGCCCCCGGAGAAGTCCTGCACCGCGGGCACAGCAACGTTCGGCCAGTACCATCTTCGTCAGAGTAAACGTGCCGCGGTCCCTAACGTTCCGGGAGCGGCGTCAAGCGTAAGCGGGCAGAGTGGAGGAACCCGAGGACCTTGCTGGTACCCACGCCTCCGCCCGCCGTCTTGGCTCCCGCGCTGAGCGCAGGCCGGCCGCAGTCACCGAGGGTTCCGTGACGTCACAGCGCAGAGGTAAAGATGCTAGTGGGAGAAGTCCGTTAATATCCGATTTACACGGAACTCAGTGTGCCCCGATGAACCACAAGGCCCCGCTCACGGGCTTTAGACGCGCCTGCGGGTGGCCGGCTGTGCGTCGGGGTGCAGTCCGGCTCCCAGAACCGGGCAGCCCGGGGCGCAGGAGGGGGAAGCGCCCAGCTCCGACCCCTCTCCTCGCTGAGCTTCCTCAGGAATCTCTCATGCCAGGAGAGACCCCCAGCGCCTGCCAATGTGTCTCCAGGGCTGAAGAGACGATTCAGATTCTCAACCACAAAGACACGCTCTCTGATGAACAAGAACATTCACGAGGCGTTTAGCCCAACAGCCCAGGCGCCTTCCTCCAGGAATGCATCTGTGCCTCAACCCTGCAGTTCACTGGATCGGGGGTACTTGTCGACAACATGTCGGTCTCCAGGCCTCGTTTTTCCGATCAGGCTCCTGGATCGCTTGCGCGTGCTCTGAAGTCCCTGCAGGACCCGGTTGGTGGTACAGAGAGAGCAGGCACTCAACCCGCAAGTATTAACTGACCTGGTGAGGTTGTGCTCTGAGAAGCTGCATTCCTCCTGAGAGGCTCATTCACTGTGCTCAGCCTGTCCGAGGGGAGCGAGGGCTTCTGAGCAAAAGCGAGCTTTGGACAAGAGCTACTGTGTGGTGGTGGAGACATTTGTTCTGGTGATGGATGAAATGACACTCCTGACGTGCTGTATGGGCAGAATCTTTACATGTAATTTATTTTGCATTTCAATTACCTTGGAAAAAGCCTTCCTGGGGTTTTGGCCAGAGGTATGTGTAAGTTATCAGTTTAATGGATTTATTCCTCTTTTGCTAAGGTAAGTAATATTTATTAAAAACCCCACAAAGCCCCAAACTCTTTAGCCTGCATTTTCATTGATTCTTAGCATGGCCTTTTCTAGTCAGGGTCTCTGGCCCCCTGTCTGGCTTGTATTTCCAGGTGCTCACCTCTGCCTGTATTTGACTCTGGCGGGCCCGCGCGTCTATCACGGGCTGGCATTTCACTCATCCTTCACCCAGAACCCCTGAAATCTGATGGGCTCAGCCTCACAGAGAGCCGGAGCAGGCCACACGTCTCCCCTTGCACCTGTCCCACACTGACCAGATAAGGGAGAAGGAGGCAGAAACCAAACCTTATTACCATTTGGTGGTTGCCTGACCCAGGGGCCAAGAGGACCCATGAACCCCCTCCCCCCCCCGGGACAACTCTTGGTGCTCAGAATGGATGCGAGGGAGGGAGGGCACCACTGTGAGCTCAAGCATGGTAGGTGGAGGCTTTGTGACCTTAGACGACTGGGATCTTAGGGCTACCTTCTCCTTTCCCCTGCAAATGGACATGTCTGAGTGGGAATAAAGGCACACCTCCCATCCCCACAGTTGTGTGGGGATTTCCTACACTGTGCCCATTTCCTAGACTTGAAAGCATGTAGAAGTTCACTGGCTGTGTTCCCAGGGGCTGGGAGCAGAGTGATAAGCAGAACCACCTGTGCTGCCCGGCCCAGCTGTTCTCTGGTCGCATCTGATGAGTGCAGCACCCTTAAGGCTAACTGGCCGAAGCATAATTCCGGGCCTATGAACAGTCTCCCTTAGGGTGGGCCTGTGGCACCCATCACTCAGTGAGAAGCTGGCTGGGCCCAACCTCTTCCCATGGGCCCACCAGCTTCCCCAACCCCTCTCTAGAGCAGCCTCAATTCCGGGAGTGGGTTCCTTTTCCTTGGGGAGAGGTCAGAGGCTGGTGTTGGAGATGGGGCATGGGAAGGAGCCCTTCTCAGTGACAGCCAGACAGGAAGCAGGGAGCAGGCAGGAGGGCACCTGCTCAAACAAAGGGGAGATTTGGGAATGGAAGCTTCCAGCCTCTGTCATCATCCAGGACACGGAGGCTGCAGGAGCTGTGGTGAGGCTCCGCAGGGAGCACCTTGGTCATGGGTCTTCGGGGGAGTTTTGGAAGCCAGGTGTGACTTGGGAGGCACCAGCCCAGCCACAGTGGCCCAGAGGGATCTGGCTTGGGGCTCTGACCAGTCACAGGAGGGTGAAGCCCAGGAAGGACCCAGATTCTGGTGCCCTGGAGTGCGGTGGCTGAGCCAGCTTTGACTTCACTTAGAAGCATATGAGGGATAGGACGTTTCTGGGGTCCGAGTGTCACAGAAGGAATTCACACCTGTGCCTAGAACAGCCTACTTTTACCCTTATGAACCTGAACTGTACTTTAAAATTTAAAAGAAACGGAGCCTCTTTTCTCTCTGTGATTCATGAAGCCTCCCCTTTCTATCAAATTAAAGATCTGCACAGATGAAATAACTTATCTCGTTGAGAACCCCCCCTCCATGGATGAAGAGCCAAGAGAGGGGGCACAGCGTGGGGGAGGTTCCGACTG
This sequence comes from Mellivora capensis, assembly GCA_004024625.1. Lineage (NCBI taxonomy): Eukaryota > Metazoa > Chordata > Mammalia > Carnivora > Mustelidae > Mellivora > Mellivora capensis. The sequence goes on along the minus strand of PISX010028910.1, from coordinate 3,463 downwards.
CTAAACAGACAGCTCTTTGCATTTCTTTCCGCTCTCATTTAATTCCACGATCGACGCCTTTTCCTGCCATATACATATCAAACGACAACAGCAAAAACCTACGAAATATTCCTAAATGTACTCAGAAACCGCTCTGCGAGTCCTGGCTGCAGCAGCAGCCGCATCTCTGCCTCCCAGGCGTGAAGGTGAGCTTTTTCTCCTAAGGCTAAACAGATTCTTTTACTCCTGCGCAGGGCAGGTGACTTCTTAATGATTTTTAAGGAAAGAACTCAATAGACGGAAAAGATCCTTTTTTAATCCCATTTTCCTTCTCACCCCACACCGAGCTGTTTCCATAGCAACATCCTACCTGCTCCCAGGACAGCTGAGCATCCCGAGAAGGCTACCTCGCCTGCCTTTTCACTCACAGAAGGGACTGCTGTTCATTGACCAGTTTTCCCTGGGTGGCTAAATTCTTCAGTTCTCTAGGACATGCTCTGTCGAGGGTTTCCTTTGGCTAAAACCTAAATTTCACTTCTAACCTCCCAACGGTATAATCCTCCAAACCTTTCAAAACTGAACTCCACAGAATTTACATTTGGTTTTCAACATGAGTAACTTCCAGCTGATGTTTAGGGAAGTAAAACAGTTTGGGGGAAACTCCCCCATACCCCGCAGTCACCCCTTCTCTTTGACTCTTTCACAGCTTTAGATATATAACATGTCTATAGTCTATGAAGTATTTCCAACATACAGAAAATACAGGGACAAAGGCAATAAGCACTCGGGTTTCTACCTCTCAGGCTTATCAAATGCTGACTTTGCAGGGGGCACTTACCATTTGTGCTTCACATTTGTAAGAAGTAAAAGGTTTCAGAAGTAGCATCTGAGGTTCACATGCATATTTTCCATCCAAGTCTTTGCACTCGTATTACATATTTATGTGTGAGACTTTTGGGGGCAGCTTCTCCTAATCGAGGGAGGGGTGCCAGACATCTCTGGCCGCAGTGCTATACTCCCTACTTCTGGGAAGCTACGAGCCCTGGGCCCATTAGCTGTTCCTATACCACGTCACCTAGTTTCTGGGCAATTCTTATAAGCTGGGGCCCAAGTTAAGCCCCCTGAGTGAGCAGACATACTATTTTAAAACAAAAATGCTCAACTCAGAGGCTGATTTGCCATCCCATCCAACATAGGAAGCCCCCAGTGTTTTCTTCCCAAGGTCATGCTAAAAAGGCAGTGGGTCTGAGCTCTTGTCTTTTCACAATAAAATGATAAAGGGTCAATATAGGGAAGATAGTCATCACCCTGGGGCGGATGGCTTGCTTACTGGCATTATGAATGAGGCTATCAGGGCTCAGGTAAGAACATTATCTTGGATAAATGGTTTGTGGTTATCGATCTGGACCAACCTGACAGAAGAGAAGCTCTATGTATTATTGCTACAATTACATGATTTATACTTGCAATTTAGAATTTGTATGCTCAGTCAATTCTGTCAATATCAAAAAGTAACACTCTAGTTTCAAAATCTGACATTTGGATCTTGTCCCATGATTTAGTATGTCCTCTAAGCAAAATAACTCTCAATCCAGGCCACTTGCCTTCAACGACAACTTGAAACACAAGTAATCAGGGGGAAAACCAGCCAACGATCAAACATAAAGAAACTCAAATTGGGTTTCAGGGTTTACAAAAGTAAAAAAAAAAAAAAGACTTTTTTTTTTTTCATTTATCGTGTGTACTGCACCATTGCTCAACACGTGGCCCAGGAATGGCCACTTTCTTGGAAGGAGGTAACTTGGAAACACTTCAGGCCATGACCTGCTGATTGTCTGCTCTTTCTTCTCTATTCACTTTCCATGGAAATCTAAGTCACAGCCAAAGTCAAACAAGCTGGCCAAGAAGCACACAGAGTGAAGAGGATGACCAGGAAAAATTGGTGTCTAGACCTCAAAGGAGTCAGAACCCAGGGCAGGAGAAGTTTATCCTCTGAGAGGCAACAGGTGAGGCCTGGGGGTGGGGCCGGGGCATGGGCAGGGGTAGGGCATACTAATAGTTTGCTCTGGGACCAATGGTACTTTACAAGTTAAAGGCTTCATGCTTATGCTGCCATCCTATGGGGACAGGTGTAGGGAATCAGAGTAAGTGTTTTTAATTTTTTGAGGAATCTCCACACTATTTTCCAAAGTGACTTTACCAACGTGTATATAGTGGAATATTACTCAGCCATCAGAAAGGATGAATACCCAACTTTTGCATCAGCATGATTGGGACTAGGGAAGATTATGCTGAGTGAAATAAGTCAAGTAGAGAAAGTCAATTATCATATGGTTTCACTTACTTGTAGAACATAAGGAATAACATGGAGGACATTAGAAGAAGGAACGGAAAAGTGCATTGTAGTAAATCAGAGGGGGAGACAAAGTATGAGAGACTGTGGACTCTGAGAAACAAACTGAGGGTTTTGGAGGGGGACGTGGGGTGGATGGGTGAGCCTGGTGGTGGGTATTAAGGAGGGCATGTATTGCATGGAGCACTGGGTGTGGTGCATAAACAATGATTCTTGGAACACTGAAAAAAATAAAAATAAAATAAAATAAAAATAAAATAAAATAAGAGAGTAGGAACTCTGGAGTCAGACTCTCTGGCCTTAAAAAGTCTTAGCTTTATGAATTTCCTACTCTTAACCATTATACTGTAGAAATTCTCATGTGATGTGTGTGAAAAGTACCAAGTTATTTAACCAAACACCAGCCTAGGTGTTGTGTGATGTGTGTGAAAGTACCAAGTTATTTAACCAAACACCAGCCTAGGTGTTGCTGTGCAAGTATTTTATAAATGAATTTAAGATCTGTAAGTAGTTGACTTTAGCTAAAAGGAAATTACCCTCAATAATATGGGTGAGCCTCATCCAGTTGAAAGGCCTTAACTGAGATTTTTCCTAGGAAAAAGAAATGCTGTCTTAAAGACTATAATATTAGCTTTGGCCCAGTTTCCAAACTGCTGGCCCACCCTACAAAATTTAGACTTGCCAGCCCCCACGGTCATATAAGCCAATTCTTTGAAATAGAGAGAACCCTAATACACGGTGATTTCCCTTTTCTTTTACTTTCTTTCCTTCTCTTCCTCCCTCCCTCTCTCCCTTCTTCCTTCGCTCAAATTCAAAAGAGTGAACTTCGTGACCATCCTCTGTGGACATGCTAGTAGGTCTACATGTCACACTACCAGTAACAAATCAGTAATGCGGCAACTGGTAGCTGAATTCTCCTCCAGAGAGGAAGGTTAATATCTATTTTCTGTTTAGTGAAATGAGGTACTAAAAGTTTATTACTCTCCTTTACTACAATCTATACTAGAAGTGTTTACTTGGGGTCTGCAATGTTAATTTTGTTGTCAACAAATACATATGTTAAGAAACTGGCTTGTCCTGGTGCAACCGCTCTGGAAAACAGCGTGGAGGTTCCTCAAAAAGTTGAAAATA
>PISX010028909.1:0-20879 GCA_004024625.1 Mellivora capensis | reverse complement strand
GAAAGAACCAAGATGCCCTTCAACAGACGAATGGATAAAGAAGATGTGGTCCATATACACTATGGAGTATTATGCCTCCATCAGAAAGGATGAATACCTGACTTTTGTAGCAACATGGACGGGACTGGAAGAGATTATGCTGAGTGAAATAAGTCAAGCAGAGAGAGTCAATTATCATATGGTTTCACTTATTTGCAGTAACAAGTAACACGGAGGACATGGGGAGATGGAGAGAAGAAGGATATCGAGGGAAATTGGGGGGGAGATGAACCATGAGAGACTATGGACTCTGAAAAACAACCTGAGGGTTTTGAAGGGGCGGGGGGTGGGAGGTTGGGGGAGCCTGGTGGTGGGTATTATGGAGGGCACGCATTGCATGGAGCACTGGGTGTGGTGTAAAACTATAAATTCTGTTACGCTGAAAAGAAATTTTAGAAAAATGTAAAAAAAAAATTTAAAAAAAAAGAAAGTCAGTGTTGGTAGGATACCAATTCTGCCAAATTACTAAATGCATTACCAAGCAATCTACCTTTAAATCTGTTAATTTCATTGTGAAAGATATTTTTAAGGTACATCAAACAATTAAAAATATTACTCATTCAGGAACCTTGCTATTTTCAAGTCTATCTTCATCCCAGTTAGAGGTAGAACCTTTAAAGAGTGAGCATCTTTTCATATGTTTATTTGCCATCTGTATATCCACTTTGGTAAGATATCTATCTGTTCATATATTTTTCCCACTTTTTAATTGGGTTGTTAAAAAATGAAAGATTTTTAAAATATTCTTCACCCCAATATATGGAGAGATAAGATTAACAGTGTTCTTCACCGGGGGCACCTGAGCAGCTCAGTCAGTTGAGCAGCCGACTCCTGATTTCAGATCAGGTCATGATCTCAGGGTCCTGGCATGGAGCCCTGGGTCATGCTCCGTGCTCAGCGGGGAGTTTGCTTGAGGATTCGCTCCCTCTCCGTCTGCCCCTCTCCCCATTTACATGTTCTTGCTCACTCTCTCTCTCTCTCAAATAAATAAATTTTTGAAACAAACAAACAAAAACTCTCCAATGGTCTTCACTTACTTAGTATCAGAATGGTGGGACAAATATGAATCTACTGTTGTAACTGGCCCTGAATGGGAGGATGTCCACATATAATTAACAATACTTCTATCATTCAACAGTTACATTTTGTGGATAGTTGGTCCATAAAAGAAAAGCTAGCAAACATTACAGGTTTTATTTCCTAATTATGACTGAACTTGAGAGATACCCTAAACCTGTGCATCAGTATTCTCCTTTTCGTGTAATAGAAAATATAATATTGAATGAAGGCAAGAACAGCAGGAGTAAAAGGAACTTGAAGGAAAGGAAAACACTGACTTCATACAATTTTACAGTGGTAAGATCTTTGAAAACTACTCCATATGTCCTTTAACAGATAACCTTTACTCAATTTTGAAGGTATTGCAAATATGTTGAATCAGTGAATCTCTTCATCATCCTTTATTGTGTTAGTACAAATTAAACCTCATTGGATTCTGCTGCAAGGTAAATTATTTCCCCTGGATCTTCCTTTAATGAACATGAAGAAGAGTTATTTATCAGTTACAGTATTCCAAGAGGACAGGGCTTGTCCCTAAATTGAGCCTAGCAAAGAATTAGCTCACAGTGAAGATTTGTTGAATGTTTCATAAATGTATCAGCATCACATCCTTCATATGCTTGTAAGCAACTGTTAAAATTTCCCTAGCCGCCTCTTCAGGCCTGTATTTGCCATTTAATTTTAAGAGTACCTCTGGAAGAAGTAGCAGTTTTTTGTATAGACAGATAGTACTCAGTGAAATAAATGACATATTTACCCTTACCTGAGAAAGGATTCTTTAAAGAAGGTATGTTTGAAACCAGAATAATAAATGTTTCACTTTGACCATTATGATAAATTGCTTATGAGATAAAGAATGCTCGGTACTATTTTGAATTTGTTTTTGTCATAAATTTCTTATTAAGATAGTTTATGGACACTTTGTTTTCTTGTAAACAGCTTCTATCATGAACTAAGTTTTATCAAAATGTCAAAATTATGTAAGATATATTTACTTAATAAGATCATGTGGCTGCCTGTATCTTATTTTAAGTTGCCCACCTAGAATGTAAATAGGTGACCTTTAGCAGTGTATGCATATTATTCAAAATTGACTTCTTCAAACATTATAGGCAAAGAGACAAACACCAAATTATCTTGGGTTGAAATAAGTTTGTTCCATCACTTAAACAGAGTGATTGCTTAACATGGAAGACAAATCTCTTTTTTCAGGATAGTGTTGGATTAGAACCATTAGGTGGATATTCCATGCACATGCTGACTTTGCTGCCTGGAGGCAATGATTCAGTGTTTGAATTGGGAAAGAAAGGAGTTCACTTGCCTCACATTTCTTTATTATCTCTCACTCAGAGTAGATGACACAAAGGACTTTGTGGAGATAGAGACCTCCAGCAGGTCCAAGTTCTCTTACTTTTCCCATGAACCCTAGAACCTACTATTGTAAGATAACACAATTAATATATTTGGCTGATAATGCTAATCTTATCTTTGGATCACCTACCCTAAAAAAGCATGCCCTGTAACTGTTAAATAACAGATCTAAGACAGAACCTTGGAATACACTAAAAGAAATTAGAAGACTAATGAAATCAAAGCCAGCAAGAAAGAAACACAACTAGATAAATTATTACAGAAACCCAGGAAGCATAATTCCCATCAAACCAGCATGAAACTCAAAACAGTTACACATGATTGCACAATTGCTGGTATCGAATATAACTGAAATGACCTGCATAAGAGAATTGATTCCACACCATCATTATCTTGGGGGGGGGTGTAAATCAATTATAGTTCTTATCAATTCTCTATTCTGTAATGATGTAAAAAAACACTAAGTGATTTTTCAGGCTAAGTAAAAAGAATCATGTCATTCATTTAGAGATTTATTCAGAAAACAAAGCATTTAGAAATCTTTAGAAAGTACATTAGTGTGTGGTACAGTGATGGCAATGTTTTCTTTTGAAAGAATTTAAGTTGCAACAGTTTATTTCAGCAGGATTAGAACCATGCCAGAATTAGAAACAAACTATTCAGTTGTGCAACAAATAGGATGATTCCAGTGGCATATTACTAAAGTATGTAATGGGAACTACATTGAACTGTATTGAACAGAATTATATTTCTATGCCAATTTCCTGACCTTTTCCTTATCATTTATGACCTCTCTGGAACAAAAGGGGGCCAGTTTTCTCCCTGAATGAGACAAAAGAAATACTCTTTGTTTGCCCTGTAATCTCTGTAGGTTCTAAATTACTATTCAGAAAGAGTTTTTTATCTGATCATGTAGAACAATTACATCTGCTAAATACAACACTTTTACTACACTCTAAAAATGGCTCCAAAATTATCACAAAAGGTGCAGATGATATAATCCTAGAATATGTGAGAAAAATATCTCTTACTACCCTTAGAAAATCTCTCCCATTTTCTAGCCTTTCCCAAAATCTAAAGTATCTTCAGTAGGAAAGCAGAATTTTCATTACATAGGATTACAGATAAGGTTCAAAATACAAATATACCTAGAATATAGTATTTCCTTTTCCCTCTTTAACTTGTATTTAAATGTTTTGCCACCCACACAATAAGATAATTCTGAACACTTTGGTTTCAGATCTTGCTGGTAATCAGCATTGAAAAATTAAAGCATGATTTAAAGCCATTTTGGCCATTGGTTTTCTTAAGAGTTTTTAGGTACACATTCTTTGCTACCAGTCTAAACAGTGCATTCTAATGCAGAGTAATTATATTTCTCACAGAAATTAAAGTGAAAGAAAAAAAGGAAGAAACAAAACATCTGAGTTTACAGAAGAACATATTTAAAATGTTGAAAAGAAGATCCAGACATCCCAAACTCTTACTAGAAACTCCCAGTTGCCCTTTCTATATTCTCTATATTCTGTATATTACCAAATATGTATCTACCACTTCTTTTCTGTTCCCATTGCCATCACGTTAGGCCAGGTATTATTATTTGTACCTCATCTATTATTTCAGTTTCTTGCCTAGACTCTTGCCTCCAGAGAACACGTTATAAAAGTTACTGTTCTGCTCCAAAACTTTCAAGGTACACTCCATTAAAAAGCAAACCAGGGGTGCCTGGGTGGCTCAGTGGGTTAAAGCCTCTGCCTTCAGCTCAGGTCATGATCCCAGGATCCTGGGATAGAGCCCCACATCGGGCTCTCTGCTCAGTGGGGAGCCTGCTTCCTCCTCTCTCTCTCTCTCTCTCTCTCTGCCTGCCTCTCTGCCTACTTGTGATCTCTGTCTGTCAAATAAATAAATAAAATCTTTAAAAAAATAAATAAAGCCTCTGCCTAACAACTTTCTCATGTTTTCTGTTTGTTGTGTTATATAGCACTTCTATTTATCTGCCTTGCTTCTGGCACATTAAGACTTTAATGCATGCTAGTCCTAATATTTCATAAGATGACTAACAAGTCTCTGTTCTTCTTATCCATATTATTATGATTTCATAAACATTGAATATGGTTCATCTTAAGTAAACATTTGTTATTCTAGATCATTTCCCCAGTTTTTTTAGTCTATGTCATACATGTCTTATATTATTCATTCATTCTAATTCCAAGATGTTTCCATTATACTGGGTAGTCTTTATTAATGCTAAGCAAAGGGGACTACATCTGCATTCCAGATGTAGATATATCATGTTGTTTACACAGAACTATTGTAATATGTTCTGTTTTGTGTCTTACTTTCTTCCTGATGGTGCCCATTGCTTTATTTGTCTTTTGGCTACAATTGCACATTAAGATAATATCTTCAGGGAAACATCCAGAGTGATTTCTTGGTGTCTTCTTTGTGAAGAAGTTATAATTCAGAGCCCTTTATCTTATAAATATAGTTTAAATTTTATTATAAAATATATTGCAGTTAAACTCATCTGCCAGTTTTCCACTTACCTATATACATATATTCTGTCTACCAGCATTTTATCATTAGCTTATTTCACTAATTTAAAGATGTTATCATAATCTGCAAACTTGAACTTTTCACTGTATATTATTGTTAGGAAATGTTGACTAAGTTGACTCATTTTATTGATCTCTGAGGAATATCTCTGTTACATATTTTCGTTCAAAATACTCATTCAAATTAATTCCTTATTTCGAATTTGTCCCTTTTTCTTCAACCATTGATTCTCAGAATAAGCGGGGCTGGGGGTGGGGGTAGGCATTGTTGGGCAAAGAACATCTTTCAGGGAAAAAGATTTCAGAATCGCTGTAACTTTTTAAAACTATACATGGGGCTTCTGATAATTCCTACCTATCCTTAGAAAGTCATGCCCTGCCCAACCCATTCCTCACTGGACTTTTCACTGTAATTAGTCCATGATACTAATAGGAGTGTTCTCTCTACAACAGGTATTTGGGGTGGAAAAAGTTCACAAGATTTTCAAAGCCAGGTTTTAATAAGTATCTCACTCCCCCACTGAAAAGGATCAGCTTTATCCTGGGATCATAATATAGTGACTTTTTTAAAAAGTTTCTTATTTATCAAGCCACATCAAATAATTTTGAAGGTGAAAAATGATGTCTACATGATTATTTCCTAAATGAGCATTAGTAAATAGGTTTAATTTTCCTCTCACAGAAACTGTTGCGTTTCTGCAACATCTATTCTATCAACACTGTGGTAGTGAGACAGGGAAAATTAGGCAGAAGGAACTGTATGAGAAAGGCACAGAAGTATAGGACACTTGTGACATTTGGGGGTTAGTTGACTGTGGTTGGGACATATACAAGAGGGACTGCCAAGAGAGAAATCTAGAAATGTAGGCAGGGGCTGGATCCCGAAGAACTTTATGTGGCTAGTTGAGATTGCGTATTTATCCTGTAGAGGATGGGAAGCCACTGAAAGTTTTAGAAAAGTGCTTCCTCCAGCAGTATGGGAGATGGCTTGGCAAGAGGCAAGAGCAAAGAAGATATGATAACTGTCCAGGAAAGGGCTGAAGAACATCTGCTCCAAGACCTGTGGGTGATGAGATGAGTGTACTCAAATAGGTTTATAAGCTATATTTGCATAAATGCTTAATACAGGTCATCTTAATCTTAATACAGATCATCACTCCTATTTTGAGTGATTTAAAACACAACCTCTTCAAAGGTATCAGATACTTAGAGGATCTGATAATGCCATATCTACCATAGTGCAGTTCCAGTATGCCAAAAATGAATGTATAACTGCCTAAGTTAGGACCTAGGAAAGAAAATAATATTATTTATTTTGAATGTAAAATCAAGCTTATCATTTACTAATAATCTTCTAGATAGTCAGCCCCTTTGTGCATTTTAGTCTTTACTAGTCTAAGTTCCTTTCATATTCTGATATTTTATTTGTTCATCTTTTAAAATTGTGTTTTAACTTAATTGAAAGCAAAATTAATTAAACAGGAGAAGGAAATAAAGAAAGAAGTCATAGAATCTGTGAGCAAATTAAGAGTCCTGGTAAAAATCACCATGACCTGCTCTTACCTTCCTTCCCTATGCTTTCCTCTTCTGTTTCACTGAGAGTAGATCATGCACAAGGAATCAAGAGATTAACAAAGTTAAAATAGAATGTTGAGAGAGTTGTAAGCTATATTTGCCCATGCTAGAAACAAGGACTGTGGGACTAGATTAAAAATATTTCTGGATAAAGGCTGTATCTCTAGCCAGCCTGAGGAAAGAAAGGATTACAGACAATCCAATATTAAGAAAACTCATCTGAGAGCATCTAAATTTTTTTTATTTTATTTTTAATTTTTTTAAATTTTTGTTTTAAGAGAACATCTAAATTTAGTAGATGTATTTATTAGGGGTTTATTATTCATCCTGCAAAATACATTTTTTGGAATGGATTTTCAATAAGATATTTTAAATAATGGGATCCTTTTTTGTGGATTTATATGTGATTAAGGTACAAGAAAAGCAATAATTGATTTTCTAAAGTTGTATCTAGTACATAAATCAGGGTGTCCTAATAACTATATATAGATGGTAAGTTCTCAACTGTTTGATTTGAAATTAAACCAGTACAATAATTAGCATAAGGAAATTCAACTTGAATTTTCCATGATGTCTCTTATATTTTAATCAAGTAACACATTTTTTTCTCAAAGAAATCATCACTGTCTTTCCCTTTTTAATGCCTTGAGAGTGTGCATACTGTACTTACACCATCTGGATACACAGTACACAAACTATTCTAGCCAGTGTATCTGCAGGGATCAACCTCATATGAACAAGCTAAAATAGAGTGTAGGCAAGACATCAATCTTTTAACTGAAGTGCCAGGGCAAGAAATATCCAGTTTCTCAGACCAGCTAAAGTCTACACTGAAAAACAGATATGATGTCAAATAGCCACTGCTCTTTTTATAACTTTAATAATGACTAAGGAGTATGTCTTATTTTGTTTTTTTTTTCAAATCTAAATAAAATGAATCAGTTTAAGTTTTCATTGTACACATGCCCTATGTCTAACATTATACATGGATCTTTTGTGAAGTATGTAAAGAACATAGAAAACAAGTTGTTTTTGAGAAATGAATTGTCTTTGAGAAATGAATTGTCTTTGAGAAATGAATTGTTCTGGGGCCAATAGAGAGACCTACAATTGGCCCACATGTCCAGGAAGGCTCTAAATGGCAAAGTAGTAAGGAAGAGAAAAGATCAGTGTCACTAGTCCAGTTAAGGAGGACCTCTGAAGAACAGCTGGCTTTGAATGGCAATACTTGAGTCTTGGAGAAACAAGACTAGAAGGAAATAGACTTTTTTAAAAAATGCAGAAGTAGGAGGAAGAGCAGTGTGTACAGGGGAAGGATGGCCTCACTGGATTAAACAGCATCCCTCCTTTGTGGTCTACAGGGATGCCAGCTATCAACCCTGGCTTTTGACATAGTAGAATTTGGTTTAAGCAGTACTCCTTTAAAAAAGAAAGAAAAACCAAGAACAAAACCAAACAAATTATGAAAAACAACAATAAGAACAACAACAACAAACCAGTCTCTTTGATATTTGCTTCACATACAAAGACCACACAGCTTTGACCTATAATATGTCTCTTCTCAGGGCAGAAAAAGCATAATGCCAAGACAGAGAAGCTCTACAGTGCAAGAGGGATTTTTACAGTGATTTTACAAGTGCAAGAGGGATTTCAGAGTTGTTTAATCATTAATATACATGACTTCTATCAAGAGTTCTATTTTTTTAGAATATAATGAATACAACATGTGTGGGTTAAAATACTTATTTTATGACTTGGCTGTCGCTAGAACATTTTTGGAATTCACTAATACTCCCACTTTGAATGTTTGGTAATGCTTGCTTGGACTGTGAAGAAATGTCAAAATATAAGTAGTGAAAACAAAGGAATCCTGGTATTATAGATTTAGAATTTGAGCTAATTTGAGTACATGCATCCAGACTTGGAAGTACAGCCAGAGATTATATTTAAACACCATACATCTGAAATAAGTAAAATGTATTTCATTCCACTAAAAAAACCTTTATCTCCCATAAGCATGACTGTATGTGTGTCTCAGCATATTGTTATCTGTGTGTGGATCAGTGGTTATGCATGATATAGTTAAGTGTACAGTTTATTTGTTTCTAGGGCATTGAGTTTTTCAGACTTTTTTTTTTCCTTCCTGGAACCTTCAGAAATAACTTGAGTAGGTACCAGGGAAAAGATACGACTTTTGTTCCTCTCCTCAGAGCCCAGGGTCTGCTTCTTCCATGATACATGATGTTCTGGTCTGACTTTCTGTGCACAGGTTGCCACAGCACTAACAAAATGTGCAGTCTGTTCTTGATAGAGACAAAGCAGGCAGGGGTGAGGTGTTGTGCCAAGGGAGGAGGGTGATAGCTGTGGAAATTTCATGTACGTGCAGTGAGTGTGCTGGTAAATATTTAACAACTGACTCTCCAGAAGAAAAGAGTTGTAGTATTTGCCAATTTCCATGGTGTAAATACTCCCACATGTCCACTTTCATACCCTTATCAAGCTACCAACATGGTTTAAGAGATAAATATGTGGAGCTGGAAAAAGATGCATACTGTTGACTCTTAGGAGCCAAGATGAACCGGCTCCAGCACAACACTGCCTATAAGCCTCAAGAACTGTGAGCCATAGCCTGGCCTTGGCCCCTGAAAACATGTAAGATCATTTTTAAAGCATGAAATAATAATGTACAATGCTATACAAGTATTAGTTATAATTATGCTCCAAACTCTGTGCATTTACTTAAGATCAAAATCTGCAAAATAATAGAAGACATAAAAACAAGAAAAAAAAAGAAAACAAGAGGACTTTAGGATATATTAATTAAGATAAAGATATAGGAAACTATAGCCCCTTAATCAGGAAAGGAAAAGCATTTACCATGATGCTGAAATGCAGGTTCATTTTTTTTTTTTAAGATTTTATTTATTTATCGGGCGGGGGGGGAGAGAGAGAGAGAGAGAGAGTGAGCGAGCAGTCGAGCACAGGCAAAGTGGCAGGCAAAGGCAGAGGGAGATGTGGGACTCGATGGGATCATGACCTGAGCCGAAGGCAGCCGCTTAACCAACTAAGTCACCCAGGCGTCCCTGCAGGTTCATTTTTAAAATCACTTTCACTCTTCGTCTCAAAAAAAGAAAAGAAAATAGCACTCTAAGAATCTTCAAGGTGTGGGTGAGGAGCTTCAGAAAATGCACTGAATAGATTTACTAATTATAGGCATTATAATTCTAAGAGAACTTCTGATTTGGGTGCAGGCTAACGTGGTTGAGAGCACTGACACAGAGACATGTGCAATGTGCCAGTCTTTCCTCTAGGACAGTTTACACCTGCCAGCCACCTGCAGTATTGTAGGATAAACAGGTGCGCGCGCGTGCGCGCACACACACACACACACACACACAGATTTTGTCTCTCCTGGACAAAAACTGAGAGCATTTTGAAACTTCCCAGGAAACTCATAAGATACTTTATAATGTTTATATTCATATCACAAAGAAGGAGAGGATATTGTCCAGTATTAATTACATAAGAGTAGCCTTTTCAAAAATAAAACAGAAAATAAGGATAATCACAGGAATTGTCTTATTGATCTGGATAGCAGTGAATATATTTTGCAATCAGTGATAATTTTTCTCAAATAGCCCCATAAAGATTAGTTAACATATGAATTAATAATTTAAACTAATTAATAATTGTAAATAATTAAAATAATTGATTACTTACAATACAAGACATTGGGTAGCCTAGTAAGAAAATTGACAAAATACTTATGCAGGAAAAAAATCTTGGAATTTATATGCAAGGATTATTTTTTTCTACACATTAAATTTATAGAATAAATTTCTAAAAGACAAGATTTTAGGAACCTCAAAAATATCCACAACTGTAACTAGTCCCATTGCTATTATGAATCATTATTTTAAAGTTGATTTTGAGTTTTGTTGTCTTATGTATTACATTTTCACTTAGTATGAAAGTCAGAAAATGTGGGAACATAAAGTTCATTCTGATTTCTATAAAGACAAGAGCCTGGCAATGGTAAAAAGCCGTTTCTAGTCATTGCATTCTTAAAGAGTTTCTTCTAGTGAATATTATCTTAAAATGCATGAAGTGTGTTGGATCTTAAATTGAGAAAGAAGGAACAAGAAAATCTTGGATGAGAAATAATCCAAATAAAATTGAAACCTCTAAATGATAATTAATTAGAAACACAAGTTAACTAGGCTGAAAGAGCATGTTTATGAGTTTAAATGACCTTTAAAGATGACTCAAAGCCAAATAATAGCTTATTTGTGGATTATGACTATTTAAATGTACTATTTTTTGGTTTTGGGGGTTCTTTTTTCCCCTCAGGGAACCATTTGTTTATGTTAGTAAGTATAAATACCTTGACATATCCATCCTGTCAAGCTAAAGCCCTATCTAGGCAGCTTTCACTAAGTTTTTAGAGAATTTTTACGTATTTTATCTCATTTGATTTCCCCAACAACACTTTTACAATGAAGTGAATACTGGGATCTAAAAAGATCACTTCAGAAAGCATTACTTACCCTAAGAAAAATAACATCAGTAATAGGTTTAATACATTTGATGCTATCATTAGCACACATTAATTGGATTGTTTTAATTGTTAGGGGTTTTTTGTTTTTGTTTTCTTACTATTATAAACCCCTTCCAAAAATATATCATTTAGTTGAGGACTACAGAAACTCCTAGGTTTGTTTAATATAATACGTTTATGAACCCTCTTGGTTTTAAATAATATATAAATAAAGCCTCAATATTCACCTTCTATCTTCTAAATATTGAATCAATAATTAATTGGAAATCTGTTGTTGGTGCCTTGGGACCACCTCAAATACTCTGAAGATCCCACTTAATTGATAAACCCATTTTCCAGGTCTCTACTCTGTGGTTTCTCTCCTCTTGAGAAATGGAAATGGAAAAATTTCTGTTGTTTAAGGAATTTGACAATGCATTCATTCTTTAGGATTCTACTGCTATAGATTTTTAAGAATTGACATAAGCAGTTATATTTTATCAAATTTCAAGTTTAGTCCTCTTGACTTTCCTGTTTTAGCTAATGGCATCACAGTTTTCCCAGTCATTCAGCTTTTAAATTTAAATGCTTTTTAAAAAATTCTTTTTAAAAATTTCTCATCTCCCACATGTAATTTCCACTCTCTATGAATTCCATCTGTGGGAAATTTTGCCCTTTTTTCTCCATTTCTGTTACAAACACCATTGTTACCACTTTTGGAATTTTATAGTATTAATTAACTCTCTTCTCTTACTCTACTCTCTCTTATTCCAATCCATCCAATAAAGGGCTTTCCTAAAGAAACAATATGTTCCATAGGTTTTTTTTATGATTATCCACTGTTCATGAAACAAAATGCAAAATCCTTCCCTTGCATTATAGAGTATAATTATTTCAGCATATTTCAGCACCATCTTGTAGCAGTAAAACACAATAATGGCTTTGAATCTAGACTCCTCTACTCCCCAACCCTGTACTCTTAGGCAAGTTAATTAACTATTCCAATTCTGAGTTTCCTTCTCTATGCTATGGATGCAATTCTATTGATTTTTTAAGAAATTAAAGTAGATTAGATATATATGTAATACACTTAACACAGCACCAAACATATTGTGGGAATGGTTACCTACCCTTCTTCAGTCTTTTTTTTTAATCATATGTTCTTTTATTTATTTATTTAATATTTAAACTTTATTTTTCAGTGTTCAAAAATTCATTGTTTATGCATCACACCAAGTCCTCCATGCAATATGTGCCCTCCTTAATACCCACCACCAGGCTCACCTAATCCCCCCATCTCCCTCCCCTCCAAACCCCTCAGTTTGTTTCTCAGAGTCCACAGTCTCTCGTGGTTCATCTCCCCCTCTGATTTCCCCCAACTCCCTTCTCCGCTCTTTCTCCCAATGTCCTCCATGTTATTCCTTATGCTTCACAAGTAAATGAGACCATATGATAATTGACTCTCTCTGCTTGACTTATTTCACTCAGAATAATCTTCTCCAGTCCTGTCCATGTTGATACAAAAGTTGGGTATTCATCCTTTCTGATGGAGGCATAATACTCCATTGTATATATGGACCACATCTTCTTTATCCATTCATCTGTTGAAGGGCATCTTGGCTCTTTCCACAGTTTGGCGACTGTGACCATTGCTGCTATGAACACTGGGGTACAGATGGCCCTTCTTTTCACTACATCTCTATCTTTGGGTAAATACCCAGTAGTGCAATTGCAGGGTTATAGGGTAGCTCTATTTTTAATTTCTTAAGGAATCTCCATACTGTTTTCCAAAGTGGCTGCAAATGAACTTTTGGGACTTCATTAAGATCAAAAGCTTCTGCACAGGAAACAGTCAACAAAACAAAGAGGCAACCCATGGAATGGGAGAAGATATTCGCAAATAACACTACAGACAAAGGGCTGATAATCAAGATCCATAAAGAACTCCTCAAACTCAACACTCAAATAACAGATAATCACATCAGAAAATGGGCAGAAGACATGAACAGACACTTCTTCAAAGAAGACATACAAATGGCTATCAGACACATGAATAAATATTCACCATCATTAGCCATCAGGAAGAATCAAATCAAAACCACATTGAGATACCACCTTACACCAGTTAGAATGGCCAAAATCAACAAGACAGTAAGCAACAAGTGTTGGAGAGGATGTGGAGAAAGGGGAGCCCTCTTACACTATTGGTGGGAATATCCTTCTTCAGTCTTATCACTCATTAACAAAGTTAGACTGTCACTGATTCTCAAAACTCTAAAACTTGTTCAATCAGCCGGCAAAGTGACTTTCAACATTATGTTCTTCTGTCAACATCCAGTTTGTCTTTCGACGCTAAGCTCAAGTGCCTGATCCTCCCCATTTTTACCCTTTTCAGAAATTTCCAAAATACATCTTACCCTTTTAAAAAAGAACACTTTGTCCTGCCTTATTTTATAGTTGCTTGTATAGTTAGGCCATCTTTCCTTTTAGAACCTTAACTTCTTGAGGAGGAAAAAGCCAAAAAACATAATCTTTTGAGTGTTTGATAGATAGATAGATAGATAGATAGATAGACAGACAGATAGATATCTGAATGCTTGCCTATGTTAGAAATGCTACATCTATTGAATGAATGGAAATAAAATTTTAAGAAATTTTACTTCAAATATGTTACCTTCATAGCATGGCATTTCACATTAACCTTTCTTAACCCTGTCAAGTAATTTTAATTGGCAGATACAACTTGGCATGCAAGACACTTTCCAGCTATTTTCTTTTTCCATTATTTCTTTCAAGTTCTAAATATAACTCTCTACTTCTTGCTCTATTACAAAAGGTGCTGTTATGATCATCAAACACATTATGGGTATTTGAATAATGATTCAGGTCTCAGGGTGAAATAGGATAAAAAATGAAACCGAAAACAAAATGTAGTGGATTTGGAATAATAACTAAAAATCTCCATAAAATGTTCTTAACAAAAATGGAATGCTGTAATAGAGTCTAGATTAAATTTAAAATTTGACAATATCTCATGGGGCATATCTCTCTCCTTCTGCCCCTCCCCACTGCTTGTTCTCTTTCTCTCTCAAATAAATTTTTAAAATATTTAAAAAGTTAAAAAAATAAAATTTTAGAATGTCTCTTAAGAGTAGTTATAAAAGGCAAAAACACGTGAAAGCACGTAACAGCATGTTGAGCTCTTTCAGAGTTTTCCTGATATTCCCCTACACAATATAATTTCCATTCTGAAGCAGTCTCCAACACATTTTAAGCTGTACAGTGAAAATTGAAAGAAGCATATATCTGGGCACCAAAAAAAAAAAAAAAACCAAAACGGAATAAAGCCATGGTTCAATAATCAATAATACCCAACAGTGAAAGGAGGGCATACTTGAGACAAACTGAAAATTTTCTCCTACTGATTGTACCAACAGTAGAACAGTTTTCTTAAGATTTTATTTTCATATTTCTTCTACTTTGAGCAAGAAAGTAACATGCACACCTATTTTTTTTAATTTTTTTAAAGATTTTTATTAATTTATTTGACAGAGAGAGATCACAGTAGACAGAGAGGCAGGCAGAGAGAGAGAGAGGGAAGCAGGCTCCCTGCTGAGCAGAGAGCCCGATGTGGGACTCGATCCCAGGACCCTGAGATCATGACCTGAGCCGAAGGCAGCAGCTTAACCCACTGAGCCACCCAGGCGCCCCATGCACACCTATTTAAAACACCAAAAGCATTTATTTGTTTTAAATGCTACCATTTAAAAATACATGTATTTGAAAGTAGGAAATGTTTGATAAGAACTTAAATTGTTAAAAATATTTTGTAAAGGGCTTTTCTTTTTTTTATTATGTTATGTTTGTCACCAACTTTTCCATATATTCTTATTTATCACTGATGATGGATCTAACCACAAATTCAGTTTAAAAAATATTTGTCTTTTATTTCTCAGAGTGCTGCATTTAAGCACCTGTATAGTACAACACTTTACTACTTTAATATGCCCTTACTATACTTGCATTACTTAAGAGAACACACAAATTGTTTTGAAAAATACTGGCTTTTGATGCACCTTTTTTAAAAGTACATGGTGTTTATAAAAAAATTTTTTTATTTATTTGACAGAGATCACAAGTGAGCAGAGAGGCAGGCAGAGAGAGAGGAGGAAGCAGGCTCCCTGCTGAGCAGAAAGCCCAATGCAGGGCTCGATCCCAGGACCCTGGGATCATGACCTGAGCCAAAGGCAGAGGCTTTAGCCCACTGAGCCACACAGGCGCCCTTAAAAAAATATTTAAAAGATGAAATCAATATAGAAATACAGGTGACCTTGCTTTTCATGCTAGATGAATTTATGACAACTATAATAATCTCTTTACCTTAGGGATGCCATGTTTGCCTGTTAAGCCTGTGTATTCATCATCTGGCACAATGATGACACATAGATGAACAGGAAAGTCACCTAGACTTCAGGTGCCTTATCTTTAGCATGCATACAAATCACCTGAGAAGGCTAATACCAACAGAGATTTTGATTCAGTGGGTGCAATTGAGACATAAGGAGGATGCTTTTAACAAGTAAAATTAGTGATCATACTACAAGTAGTGTCCAAACTACTCTTTAAATTATACTGCTCTATATAGGGCCAGGGTCCTTGTTGGCTGATTGACGATGGTACAACTGTAGTGTAGGAGTACAGGTATTGTGGGGAGCATCTAGATCTTGAGATCTCATCTAGATTAAAAGTACAGATAAGTTGCATGGAACTAATACCTTCTCATTAATAAGGAACTTCACAAAAAAACTAAAATTAAGTAATTAAAATTAATATTTTAGAAGCAAATACATGTAAATTCTACAGAAAATTGTCCTTTGATATACTTTTTCCAGAAGTCATGGGATTAATATCTGACTTAAAATTTTGGCATGATTAAACTGTCTCTTTAAAAAGTTTTGTAAAGGGCGCCTGGGTGGCTCAGTGGGTTAAAGCCTCTGCCTTCGGCTCAGGTCATGGTCCCAGGGTCCTGGGATCGAGGCTCGCATCGGCTCCCTGCTCAGCGGGGAGCCTGTTTCCTCCTCTCTGCCTGCCTCTCTGCCTACTTGTGATCTCTGTCAAATAAATAAATAAAATATTTTTTAAAAGTTTTGTAAAAATTGAATATCTTTCCCACATACAGATGGCACTGACCAGGGCAATACATTTTCTTGGTGTATTCAAAGGAGTTGACTAGCCATAAATGTCCTAACTACAGCCTTAGATTAGCTGTCTTTTCCAAATGTAGTCAGTCCACATCTGAAAAGTAATAACTAGACAGCTCTCAAGAACCTAGGCTATCCAATTACCTATAACAAATTTTACCAAAAAAATACAATGGGCGTTATTTTAAAATGCATTATCATAACAAGTTCCATTTAATTAAGTTTTGGTTGAATTGGATTTAAAGATCGAGAAAGTAATTGAACGTCTATGGTATGGAATTCAAGAGGCATAAAGAAAGCTTTTCTTCTCCCAAATACATCCTTTATTCATACTCCTGCCTGCTGCATCTCTGAAATTACTCTACTGGGAATGAATTGCTCCTGATTACACAGCATATCTCCAGGGGCACACAACTTTCTCTTTCCTAAGAAAGTTTACACATTGAGCTATTAATTATTACATCGTTTTATAACATTGAGTTCTAATGGTGTGGTGGCTGAGAGGGGGACCCTAGAAAAATGGCATTTGGTTAAGTCTTGAAAGAGTAAGAGAAAAACAAATCTGTAACAACATAATTTGAGACAAAGGCCCAGAGCAAGGAGCTCTAGACAGTCAGGAGCCCAACAAAAGTTTCGAGACTTGGAGAAAAGAAATGGCCTGTAATGACAGACAATTGCCAAAAGGTAACAAGGAGAACAATGAACACACACTTTCAGTTAATGTCTTCTGTCAGCTCTAAGTCTTGACAAATCTAAGTCTTGCTAAATTCACTCTCTGCCATTTTAATTTCATTATGGTGAATTGTCTTCTAAGAGAGCATGTTTATACTACAACTTTATGTTTTTCATTTATTTCTGAGTCCTACAGACTTAACACAACGAGCACATGCATTTCTGATCCATCCCTTATGAGTTCATGCAACTGCATTTGTGTGAATGTGCAATGTCACAGTCTAGTTTGTGATTGAGCGTGACATTGTCCTCTTTTTCTAAGTCTTTGGTGTATTCCTTCCATATGTTTCTAAAAGCTTGTTTCCCAACTCAAGAATTACACTAGAAATTCACAGGATGACAATATCCCTAAAGTTAAATAATCTCTAGGAATATCCGATCTATTTCACATGAAACATTGTATTTTTTAAATAATTGACTAGAATGTTGAAATGAAGATAACAAGATACAATTTAAGAAATATAATGTTAAGGTGCTATAAATGCAGGTTCGAAACAGCAATTACACAAGAATCTGACTTGGTGACAATTCATTTGAAAGCAGCCTGGAACTTTTAGTAGCCAAGCTTAAGATGAACTAACAGTATAGCACATTTGCTCCAAAATGGCAAGCTAGGCTGCCTCAGTAGAAGTCTAGTGTTGCTGAGGAAGCAGTAATCCTCCTGCTCTTGGCCTCACTTTGCTCAGTTCAGAGCATTGTGTTCTGGGTATCTCATTTTAGGTAGTATCCAGAGAGGACTGGTGGATGGTGAGAGGTTAGGACATCATATTTAAGAGTAATGTTTGAGGGAATTTACATGGTTTAGCCTAGAAAAGGTAAGCTTAAACAGAAATATAAAACATCTACACTATAGTAGAATATATACTAATATACCATTTACTGTCCTATGGAGGATAACTTATAGGTATAGGAGTAAAAAACATTTACTAATCCATGGTTTTATTTTGGATTATTAGGTAGATTGACTTTATGATAGTTTTATTCCATACAGAAATCAATAACAGTATATATTAGAAGCTCAATATGAACCTGTGTAGAAGGAAATTACTTTTATTAGCAAGAAAAACTTGGTCCTGGGAATGCAGTCTGAGGTAGTGCTAGAAAGAGTAATAAACAATGTCTGCAGACTGGAAATATTGTTCAAGTATCTATATAAGACCCTATCTATTAGCCAACACAGCATTTTAAGTAAACAAAAAAACACTGAAAATTTTTATGGGAATTCTAAGATTTTACTTTAAAAAAAAAAGGAAGAAGAAGGTGGGGAAAGGCAGAGGAAGAGGGAGAAAGAGAATCTTAAGCAGGTTCCAAACCCAGCATGGAGCCCAACAAGGGGTTCAATCTTATGACCCTGAGAGCATGACCTGAGCCAAAATCAGACAGTAAACAACAAGTGTTGGAGAGGATGTGGAGAAAGGGGAAAATCAAAGTCAGATACTTAACCACCTGAGCCACCCAGGTGCCTCAGGAACTCTAATTTTAAAACTAAAAGAGATCCTAGCAATCAGTAAGCTGACTTAATCCTCTTAAAAAGAATAGGGACTTAGAAAAATTAAATGTTTTGTGTATTTCATAATACATACTATAGGTAGGTGAGGAACGAAAATTCTGGCCTACTGCTTCCTAGTTCAGTTGTCAGATTTGTTCATTATACTAGCAAAATAATTATTTAAATGATATTAGGGGCATTGTTTTCCCTTTGCTGTATAAAATATTAATTACAGAGATTCCTCATTTATTTTGAAGTCACTTAACAAACCACCTCAATTATAGGGAGTATCACCAGAAAGTATGCATAAATCCTTGTAAAGCACAAAAATGAAGTCCTTAAAACTTACATACTAGACTCATTAACTATAGGCATACTGGAAGCTTATTCAGATAATATGTCTATTCTAAGTTACCTAATACTTTTGAGCCTTTATTTCTTCATCTGTAAAAGAAAAGTAATATGCCTCCTTCTTTTGATTATTTTGAAGATTAAATTAGGTGTCGTGTGTGAATTGCTTAGCTCTGTGCCTTATACCAAGGAAGGTCCCATAAATGTTGGGCATTATTACTACCCACTAGCCAGGTACCAGAGATGTGACATGATGTTCCTAGCTTCTACAAGATAACGGGAATGAGCCTTTCCCAAAGATCCAGAACCAAGTAAGGGGCTATAACTAGTTTATGGCCAGATATCACCCATCCAAACAGTGGACAGTGATCCTTGCTCCCATAAGCCAGAAGTGGAAGTACCTTCTAACCTCAATGTTACCCTACACAGAACAAATAGCTGCTCATACAAGAAGGGAAGAAATGATCTGGGTCTACCCTAATCCTTACACCACCCTGCCACTTGTTTTCTGAAGTAGCTTTTGCATACTTACCAACTGTCCTTCACTTCAAACACACAGACACATTCATAAACTTAAAATGTTTCACACGGTCTCTGTGCCCTCATAGAGCTATGGCAGTATACCATATTTAGCTCAGCATGCATAGGCTACAAGTTTTATTGATGTAACCACAATTAAGGCTATACTCTTGTTATGGTGAGATTACAGGGGAATTATATATTGGTCATGGTTTAAGTAAGTGAAGTCATAGAATGTAAAGCTTGTGCAAATATAACAATAATATCCTGTAAAGTTATAGCTGCGTTTTATATTTTCTAAACTACTCTTCCAAACATGTCTTTTGGTTATTTCTGAAAGCCTTTTCTCTGTATTACTTTTTCAGGAAGTGTTATTCTCTACAGGGTTATAATGGGAACAAGTATGCCTTGGAATGCCAGAGCAATGATAGATTCTGGTCTTGGCTCTGCTATCAATGACCTTGAGCAAGATACAACATTCCGCCTACTATATCTGAGCTAAAATATCATATCTCCCTGTACATCTGACTCAGACTATTCAGTTGTTTGAATTCTTACTGTTTCATTAGAAATAAGAGTCATGCCTTTCCTTCAACACTGTAATATTAGTCATATAGTATACCTTCTAAGTGAGGCACAATCACCTCCCCCATCACACCCCTGCATGTCAGCAGCACAGGAGAAGCGCTGGTTTAGTTTAATCTCTTGGATCAGGCAACTTGAATTTCAATCAGGGCCTTGCCAACTACTGCCTCTATGACCACAGTACACCTGTTAACCACTCTGTGTCTCTGTTTCTTCATCTGTAATATGAAGATAATAGTGCCAACCTCATGATAGTTGTTTTGAGGGTTAATACTGTACCTATGAAGCACTTAGCAGAATTCTTGGCACATAACTAAAGATCTCTATACATTATCTCCTATTTTTATTACTTTTATTGGAAATAAATGTGTTTCTCATTCATTAAGTCATCCAGACATTCAATTATTCAATTAATATTTATTAAATATAAGTCATTCTCCCAGAATATGCAGTTGTAGAAAAAAGTACCATAGCTTATCTGTTGTAATTCTGACAGTCTACGTGAGAGTATAAATTAGAATGTTGTGTGAAGTTTCAGATCTTAAATCTCTCAAACCTTATTTTAATATCTGAAAACCACTTTTGTATCACCTGGTGATTTTTCTAAAATGAAAAATAGGGAGATATTTTTCCAAAGATTTTAAAGTTTCCAGAATAATTAAAAATAGGTTATTCAATAACTCTTATAAGCCAAAATGGTTCTATTAGTTACAGATCAGAGTGATTTGAATGTGCTAAAATCTTAAAGACCAACTGATAATTCTGAGTCATCTAACGGCCCCAAATTCAGGCAAATGCACATACCTAACCACGGTGCTTAAAAGTGAATTTAATATTGAGCCATTTTTAAGTTGATCTATTCATAA
>PISX010028908.1:0-20859 GCA_004024625.1 Mellivora capensis | reverse complement strand
TCCTTTCATCGTATTTACTCTTATTTTTGTATTTATATAAGTTTTTCTTTCTTTAAAATTTTGGGAGGCAGTTTCTTCTAACAGACCAAAATACACCCCAAATCTACTGTGTGGCTCTGTTCTATGCACCAACCTGATCATATTCTTTTTTTCCCTTTCTTTCTCCCCTGGTTTTGGGTCTCTTCTTATTTTTTTAGCGTATAATTTCCTGGTGTTATTGTTGCCCTTTTAGCATTTTGTTCTCTTGTTCATCTATTCTTCTATGGGCAAAATGACAAAACAGAAAAACTCACCTCGAAAAACAAAAACAAAAACGAGAGACAGTACTTACTGCCAGGGACCTAATAACTATAGACGTTAGTAAGATGTCAGAACTAGGGATCAGAATGACGATTATATAGACACTAGCTGGACTTGAAAAAAGCATAGATGATACTAGAGAATCCCTTTCTGGAGAAATAAAATCTAACAAACTTGAAATAAAAAAGGCTATTAATGAGGTCCCATCAAAAATGGAGGCTCTTACTGCTAGGATAAATGAGGCAGAAGAGAGAATTAGTGATACAGAAGACCAAATGATGGAGAATAAAGAAGTTGAGCAAAAAAGAGACAAACAACTACTGGACCACGAGGGGAGAATTCGAGAGAAAAGTGATACCATAAGACGAAACAATATTAGAATAATTGGGATCCCAGAAGAGGAAGAGAGAAGAGGGCAGAAGGTATATTGGAGCAAATTATAGTGGAGAAGTTCCCTAACTGGGGGAAGGAAACAGGCAACAAAATCCAGGAGGTACAGAGAACCCCCCTCAAAATGAATAAGAATAGGTCCACACCCCGTCATCTAAAGGTGAAACTTACAAGTCTCAGAGACAAAGAGTTCTGAAAGCAGCTCAGGACAAGAGGTTGGTAACCTACTATGGTAGAAATATTAGATTGGCCACAGAACTATCCCCAGAGGTCTGGCAGGCCAGAAAGGACCAGCATGATGTATTCAGAGAACTAAATGAGAAAAATATGCAGCCAAGAATACTATATCCAGCTAGACTGTCACTGAAAATAGAAGGAGAGATAAAAAGCTTCCAGGACAAACAAAAGCTTAAAGAATTTGCAAACACCAAACCAGCTCTACAGGAAATATTGAAAGGGGTCCTCTAAGCAAAGAGAGAGTCTAAAAGTAACATACACCAGAAAGGAACAGAGACAATATACAGTAAAAGTCACCTTACAGGCAATACAGTGGTATTAAATTCATGTCTTTCAATAGTTACCGTAAATGTAAGTGGGCTAAATGCCCCAATCAAAAAACACAGGGTATCAGAATGGATTAAAAAAAAAGATTCATTGATATGCTATCTGCAAGGGACTCATTTTAGACCCAAATACACCTCTAGACTTAAAGTGAGAGGGTAGAAAACCATTTATCATGTTAATGGACATCAAAAGAAAGCTGGGGTGGCAATCCTTATATCAGACAAATTAGATTTTAAACCAAAGAGTATAATAGATAAGGGAGGACACTATATCATGCTTAAAAGGTCTGTCCAACAGGAAGAGCTAACAACTTTATATATCTATACCCCTAACATGGGAGCAGCCAACAATAGAAGCCAATTAGTAACAAAATCAAAGAAACATATTGACAATAATATAATAATAGTAGGGGACTTTAAACCCCCCCTCACTGAAATGGACAATCATCCAAGCAAAAGATCAACAAGGAAATAAAGGCTTTAAACGATACACTGGACCAGATGGACATCACAGATCTATTCAGGACATTCCATCCCAAAGCAACAGAATACACATTCTTCTCTAGTGCACATGGAATATTCTCCAGAATAGATCACATCCTGGGTCACAAGTCAGATTTCAACTGGTACCAAAAGGTTGGGATCATTCCCTGCATATTTTCAGACCACAGAGCTCTGAAGCTAGAACTCAATCACAAGGGGAAAGTTTGAAAGAACCCAAATACATGGAAACTAAAGACCATCCTACTAAAGAATGAATGGGTCAACCAGGAAATTAAAGAAGAATTGAAAAAAAAATCATGGGAACAAAGGAAAATGCAAATACAACTGTTCAAAATTGGGACACAGCAAGATGGTCCTGAGAGGCAAGTATATAGCGATACAAGCCTTTCTCAAGAAACAGGAAAGTACACAACCTAACCCTACACCTAAAGAAGCTGGAGAAAGAACAGCAAAGAAAGCCTAAACCCAGCGGGAGAAGAGTAATAATATCAGACCAGAAATCAATGAAATAGAAACAAACAACAACAACAAAAAAACACAGTAAAACAAATCAACGAAACTAGGAGCTGGTTCTTTGAAAGAATTAATAAGGTTGATAAATCCCTAGCCAAACTTATAAAAAATAAAAGAAAGGACCCAAATAAATAAAATCATGATTGAAAGAGGAGAGATCACAACCAACACCAAAGAAATACAAACAATTAAAAGAACATATTATGAGCAACTATACACCAGCAAATTAGACAATCTGGAAGAAAGGGATGCATTCCTAGAGAGGTATAGACTACCAAAACTGAACCAGGAAGAAATAGAAAACCTGAGCAGACTCATAACCAGTAAGGAGATTGAAGCAGTCATAAAAAAATCTCCCAATAAACAAGAGTCCAGAGTCTGATGACTTCCCAGGGGAATTTACTAGACATTTAAAGAAGAATTAATACCTATTCTGAAACTGTTCCAAAAAATAGAAATGGAGAGAAAACTTCCAAACTCATTTTATGAGGCCAGCATTACCTTGATCCTAAAACCAGACAAAGACCCCATCAAAAAGAAGAATTATAGACCAATATCCCTGGTGAACATGTAGGTGAAAATTCTCACCAAAACACTAACCAATGTATTAGTTATAGGATCCAACAGTACATTAAAAGGATTATTCACGGGGCACCTGGGTGGCTCAGTGGGTTGGGCCGCTGCCTTGGGCTCAGGTCTGATCTCCGGGTCTTGGGATGGAGTCCCGCATGGGGCTCTCTGCTCAGCAGGGAGCCTGCTTCCTCCTCTCTCTCTCTGCCTGCCTCTCTGCCTACTTGTGATCTCTCTCTGTCAAATAAGTAAATAAAATCTTTAAAAAAAAAAAAAAAAAGGATTATTCACCATGACCAAGTGGTATTTATCCCAGGGCTGCAAGGTTGGTTCAACATCCGCAAATCAATCAATGTGATACAATACATTAATAAAAGAAAGAACAAGAACCATATGATACTCTCAATAGATGCTGAAAAAGCATTTGACAAAGTATAGCATCCCTTCCTGATCAAAACTCATCACAGTGTAGGGATAGAGGGCACATACCTCAGTATCATAAAAACCGTTTATGAAAAACCCATAGCAAATATAATTCTCAATGGGGAGAAACTGAGAGCTTTTCCCCTAAGGTCAGGAACATGGCAGGGCTGTCCACTATCATCACTGCTATTCAACATAGTACTAGAAGTCCTGACCTCAGCAATAGCAAAACAGAAAGAAATAAAAGGGATTCAAATATGGCAGGGAAGAAGTCAAACTCTCACTCTTTGCATACGATATGATATTTTATGTGGAAAACCCAAAAGACTCTATCCCAAAATGGCTAGAACTCATATAGGAATTCAGTAATGTGGTAGGATATAAAATCAATGCACAGAAATCAGTTGCATTTCTATACACTGACACTGAGATAGAAGACAGAGAAATTAAGGAATTGATCCCATTTTAATGTAAGATACCTAGGAATGAATCTAACCAAAGAGGCAAAGAATCTGTTCTCAGAAAACTATAGAATACTCCAGAAAGAAATTGAGGGAGACACAAAGAAATGGAAAAATGTTCCATGCTCATGGGTTGGGAGAACAAATATTGTGAAAATGTCTATGCTACTTAGAGCAATCTACAAATTTGAAGCAATTGCTATCAAAGTACCATCAACTTGCTTTCAAAGAAATGGAAAAAATAATCCTACAATCTGTATGGAACCACAAAAGACCTCAAGTAGCCAGAAAAATGTTGAAAAAGAAAACCAAAGCTTGTGGAATCACAATCTGGACTTCAAGCTCTATTACAAAGCTGTCATCATCAAGACAGTATGGTACTGGCACAAAAACAGACACATAGATCAATGGAACAGAATACAGAGCCCAGAAATAGACCCTCAACTCTATGGTCAACTAATCTTTGACAAAGCGGGAAAGAATGTTCAATGGAAAAAAGACAGCCTCTTCAACAAATGGTGCTGGGAAAGTTGGACAGCCACATGCAGAAGAATAAAACTGGATCATTTCCTTGCACCACACACAGAAATAGACTCAAAATGGGCGAAATACCTCAATGTGAGACAGGAGTCCATCAAAATCCTTCTGGAGAACACAGGCAGCAACCTCTTTGACCTCAGCCATATCAACTTCTTCCTAGAAACATCGCCAAAGGCCAGGGAAGCAAGGGCAAAAATGAACTATCGGGACTTCCTCAAGATCAAAAGCTTTTTCACAGCAAAGGAAACAGTCAACAAAACCAAAAGACAACTGACAGAATGAGATTAGATATTCACAAATGACATACAGATAAAGGGCTAATATCCAAAATCTATAAAGAACTTATCAAACTCAACACCCAAAGAACAAATAATCCAATCAAGAAATGGGCAGAGGACATGAACAGACACTTCTGCAAAGAAGACATCCAGATGACCAACAGACACATGAAAAAGTGCTCCACGTCACTTGGCATCAGGGAAATACAAATCAAAACCACAATGAGATATCACCTCTCACCAGTCAGAATGGCTAAAATTAACAAGTCAGGAAATGACAGATGCTGGCGAGGATGTGGAGAAAGGGGAACCCTCCTACACTGTTGGTGGGAGTGCAAGCTGGTGCAGCCACTCTGGAAAACAGCATGGAGGTTCCTCAATAAGTTGAAAATAGAGCTACCCTATGACCCAGCAATTGCACTACTGGGTATTTACCCTAAAGATACAAATGTAGTGATCTGAAGGGGCACGTGCACCCGAATGTTTATAGCAGCAATGTTCACAATAGCCAAACTATGGAAAGAATCCAGATGTCCATCAACAGATGAATGGATAAAGAAGTTCTGAAGCTTGCCGAGTTTTCAGGGATACCATGGTAACAAAACTGCAAATGCCATATTCTTTGATTCAACAAGTCACATATTCAGTGAGTCCCACGTACTTAGATTAAGCATGGGTCAAAGGATTCAAACATATGGCAGCCATGGGGGACTCGTTATAAATGTTTATTAGCAAGAACCTTGGGAAGATGAGGGCTACCGACTCATGAAGAAGAAACCAAGGACAAAGGCTGTAGATATTTCTAAGACATTTGGAGATGCCAAGAATGTAAATCTCTGTTTTCTATTTTGTTTTAAAGATTTATCCATTTCAGAGAGAGAAGGAGAGCACACAAGCAGAGGGGAGGGGCGAGGGAATCTCACGCAGACCCCCCTGAGCTGGGAGTCTGATTCGGGGCTTGATCCCACAACCTTGAGATCATGACCCACGCTGAGACCAAGAGTCAGATGCTTAACCAACTGAGCTACCCAGGCGCCTCTCTGCTTTCTTTTTTAAAAATTGCGGTGAAATACACATCATGTAAAAATTTACTGCCTTAGCTATCTTTAACTACAACTTACTGGCATTAAATACATTCATACCGTCTGTCACCACAGTCCGCCTCCAGAACTCTGGTCATTTTGCAAAGCTGGAACTGTCCCTATTGAGCAATGACTTTCCACTCTCCTCTGCCCTCGGGCCCTGGCGCCTGACGTCTGCATTCTGTCTCTGTGAATTTGACGACTCTACCAGCCTCACTGAGTGAAACCATGAGGTATCTGTTCTTTCCTGACCGACTGATTTCATTCAGCCTACTGTCCTCAAATTCGGACACGGGTCCGAATTTCCTTGCTTCTTCAGGCTGGATGAGATTTCATTTTATATGTAACCCCACATTGTCCTTACCCACTTACCCACTGATGGACGCCGGGGTCGCGCCACTGTTCAGCTGCTGTAAATCGTGCTATCAACCCAGGGGGGCACAGATATTGGGGCGAGTCCCCGCTTTCATTTCCTTTGGATACAATCCAAGAAATGGCATTGCTGGATCATGAGCTAATTCTAAATGTTTTATTTTTGTGAGGAATCGTCATACTGTTTTCCAAAGCACCTTCACTATTTTACATTCCCATCAACCACACACCGGGAGTTTTGCCGATACGTGCTGTTCTCTGGCTTTATGGCAGTCGCTGTCCTAGTGAGTGTGAGGGGGTATCTCATTGTGGCTTTGATTTGCATCCACCCAATAACTATGACACAGTATTTTCATGGTTTTAGTGGTCATTCGTGTATTTTCTTTGGAGAAACGTCTCTTCAAGTCTTTGCCTATCTTTTAGTGGGTTGTTTTCTGGTTGTAGTAGCTCTTTATATATTCTGGATGGTAACTCCTTATCAGATGTATAATTTCCAACTATTTTCTTCCATTCCATAGGTTGCCTTTTCACTATGCTGATTGTACATTTTGATGCACAGAAGTCTTAAATTTTGATGCAACCCTGTTCATCTACTTTTAATTTTGCTGCTTGTGCTTTTGGTGTCATATCCCAGAAATGACTGCCAAAGCCAAATTCATGAACATTGCCCCTGTATTTTCTTCTAAGAGTTTTACAGTTTTAACTCTTGCATTTAGGTCTTTGATCCATTTTGGGTTAAGTTTTGCATGTGGCATATGTTACGGTTATTTTTCTTCTTTTGTTTGTGGACGGCCCATTTCCCCAACCCCATTTGTTGAAAGGACTATTTTTCCCGACTTAGTGGTCTTGGCGCCCCTATAGACAATCACTTGACTATGAATGTGAGGGTTTATTTCTGGGCTCTCCATTCTGCTGTTTTATTCTGCCTGGCGGTTAGTCAGTGGCACACTGTTTTAATAACTTCAGTTTGTAGTAAGTTTTGAGATAAGCAAGTTTGAGCCCTCCAGCTTTGTTCTTCTTCTTCTAGATTGTTTTGGCTTTTTGGGGTCCCTTGACATTCCATATAAATTTTAGGATGGGTTTTTCTGTTTCTGCAAAAACTGTCATTGGGGTTTTGATAGATTGCATTGAATCTGTAAGAGAATGTAAAACTTGATCCAAGTCAGGTCAAGGTCCTTTTCTTTCTTTTTTTTTTAATTTTTTTTTTATTTTAAAGATTTTATTTATTTATTTGACAGAGAGAGAGAGCACAACTAGGCAGAGAGGCAGGCGGAGAGAGAGGGGGAAGCAGGCTCCCTGCTGAGCAGAGATCCCGATGTGGGGCTCGATCCTAGGACCCTGAGATCATGATCTGAGCTGAAGGCAGTGTCTTAATCCACTGAGCCACCCAGGCACCCCAAGGTCCTTTTCTTTTCTAAAGATTTTATTTATTTACTTGAAAGAGAGAGAGGACAGAGGGACAGAGAGAGGGAGAAGCAGGCTCCCCTCTGAGCAGGGAGCCCGATGTGGGGCTGGATCCCAGGACCCCGAGATCATGACCTGAGCCGAAGGCAGAGGCTTTAACCCACTGAGCCACCCAGGCGCCCCTACACTACATCTTTTTTATCCATTCATCAGCCAATGGACACTTGGGCTGTTTCCATATCTTGTATGTTATTTATAAACTGCTGTAAACATCAGGGTGCATGTATCTCTTTGAATTATTCTTTTTAGATTCTTTGGGTAAGTGCCCAGTAGTGTGATTGCTGGGTCGTAGGGCAGCTCTATTTTTTTTTTTTATAAAGATTTTATTTATTTATTTGACAGACAGAGATCACAAGTAGGCAGAGAGGCAGGCAGAGAGAGAGGAGGAAGCAGGCTCCCCGCTGAGCAGAGAGACCGACGTGGGGCTCGATCCCAGGACCCTGGGATCATGACCTGAGCTGAAGGCAGAGGCTTTAACCCACTGAGCCAACCAGGCGCCCCAGGGCAGCTCTATTTTTAACTTCTTGAGGAACCCCCATACTGTCTTCCAGAGTGGCTGCCCCAGTTTGCTTTCTTACCAATGGTGCAAAGGGTTTCCCTTTCTCCACATCCTCTCCAACACCTGTTCTTTCTTGTGTTGTTGATGTTAGCCATCCTGACAGGTGGGGGTGGCGTCTCACTGTGGTTGTGATCTGCATCTCCCTGATGACGAGTGATGCTGGCCATCTTCTCATGTGTCTGTTGGGCATCTGTGTGTCTTCTTTGGAAAAGTGTCTATTTATGTCTTTGGCCCATTTTAAAAATTGGATTATTTGGTTTTTTGGGTGTTGAGTTGTATAAGTTCTTTATATATTTTGGATACTAACCCTTTATCCGTGGTTTTGATTTGTTATTTTTCTGAGGTCTTGTTTTAGAATTTAGGCATTTACAAGTTACACCTGTACGTTTTGGTATGTTGTGTTGTTTTTTATCTTCATTTTCTCTTCGACTTCTCTGGCCCATTGGTTGTTGGAGACTGTGTTGTTTACCACATATTTGTGAATTTCCCAGTTTCCCTTTCATTATCTTTTTTTAGCTTCATTTTATTGTCATCAGAAAAGATACTTTGCATGATTTCGATTGTTCTAATTACAGAGAATTGTTTTGTGGCCTAAGATGTGCCTTACCCTGGAGCACGTTCTGTGTGCACTCGAGAAACGTGTGCCCGCCGCCGTGGCTGGGTGGCGTGTTCTGCGGGCATCTGCTGCGTGCGGTCAGCGTGTTGTCCCAGAGCCTCTCTCTTTAGTGGCCTGTCTGCACAGTATTGCGTTTTACCGTGTGACCATTTCTCTCCCCCTCTGTCAGGGCTTGCTCTGTACATTTTGGGTCTCTGTTGGGTGCCTATGTAAATATATAATGCCTTTATTTCTTTTAACAATTTCAAAATATATTTAAACAATTTTTGACATGGAAACATTTTAATTTTTTTAACTTTTCTTCATCAAGTAATCTCTACACCCAACATGGGGCTTAAACTCATGACCCCAAAACCAAGAGTCACGTGCTCCACCAGCTGAGCCTGCCAGGTGCCCCCATAGTTTTTTATTTAAAGTCTGTTTTATCATGTATTAGTATACCCACCCAGGTCCCTTTTGGCTACTGTTTCTACGGAACATCTTTTCCATCCTTTTACTTTCAATCTATTTGTGTCTTTGGATCTCAGGTGAGTCTCTTGTAAACATCATATAGTTGGATCATGTTTTTTTTCCCTCTTAATTTTAGTTCATTCTACCAATCTCTGCCTTTTGATGAGAGAGTTTAAAGTACTGATAAGAAAGATCTTCTACCCTTTTGCTCTTTTCTTTGCATCTCACATCCTTTTCTGTTCCATATTTCCTCCATTACTGCTTTCTTTTGTGTTTAGTTGATCTTTTTTTAAAAAAAATAGTGAACCATTTGATTGTCATTTCGTTTCCTTTTGTGTATGTGTTTTTAAAGATATTTTCTTTTGGTCATCACAGAGACTGTGTCTAACATCCTGAACCTCAAACGTTTTTTGAGTCGTTACCAGCTCATATTCAAAAGCCCACAGAACTGCCCTGTACAGTCCTGCCTTCTCCTGGCCATGCTGTCGCCACAAGAAATAGCTTCATACAGATGTGCCCAATAGTATAGATGCACAAATCTAAAAAAAATTTGATAGGAAGTAAAAAGTAGAAATACAAACCAGAGTCCAATATGCTCACTTTTGCATCTGTACATGTGTTTACCTTCACTGAAAGTCTTCACGTCCTCATACAGCCCTGAGTTGCTGTCTTCCGTCCTCCCATCTCTGGGGCAATTCCAGTGGTGGTAGACTCCCTCAGACGTTGTTTTTCTGGAACTGTCCTATTTCTTCTTCATTTTTAATAGACAGTTTTGCCAGATACAGGATTCTCTCTTGACAGTTTCTTTCAGCTCTTCAAATATGTCAACCCACTGTCTTTTGGCTGCCAAGGTTTCTGGTGAGAAACTGGCCGTTAATCTTTTGAGGATTCCTTACACACGATGAGTCACTCCTCTCTGTCAACGTTCTCTCTCTTTGTCTTTCCACAGTGTAATTATAATGACTCTCATGTAGGTCTCTGAGTTCAACCTATGTGGAGCTTACTGAATGTCCTGGATTTGTAGGTTTGTAGGTTTTTTGTTTAAATCAAATTTGGGACATTTTAAAAAGAGATTTTATTTATTTATTTGGCAGAGAGACACAGCGAGAGAAGGGACACAAGCAGGGGGAGTGGGAGAGGGAGAAGCAGGCTCCCTGCTGACCAGGGAGCCTGACGTGGGGCTTGAACCCAGGACCCTGGGACCATGACCTGTACTGAAGGCAGACACTTTACCCATTGAGTCACCCAGGCGCCCTTGAATTTGGGATATTTTAAATCATTATTTCTTCCAGTATTCTTCCTGCCCTTCTCTGTAGCTCTCTTTCTGGGGCTTCTGCGTGTACATGTTGGTTGATACGCACAGGACGCACACATATCCGTATGTTCGTTGTTCCGCCAAGTCCCTTGGGAACTGTTCTTTTTTTTTTTTTTTCATTCTTTTTTCTTTCTGCTTCTTCAGACTCAATAGTTTTTTCATTGTCCTATTTTAGGTTTGCTGATTCTTCTACCTGCTCAAACCTGCCGTTGAAACTCTCCTGTGAGTTTTTATTTTACTTGTTGTATTCTGCTCTGGAATGTCTTTTTGATTCCATTTTCATTGTTTCTACATCTTTGTTCCTATTCTTGTCCTGTTTGTGCATCATTTTCCTGATTTGCTTTAGCGCTTTGTCTGTTTTCCTTCAGGTCCCTGAGAATGTTTAAAACTGTCATTTTAATGTTTTCGTCTCATACGTCCGAAGTCTGGATTTGTACAAGGTGATTTCTGTCTGTCATTTTGTGCCTTCGGATGGGCCACGCGCTCCTGCTTCTCTGCTGCTGCTGCGGGTGACGTCTGAGAAGCACGAGGGGGTTCCTCTGGAAAGCAGACTCTCTGCCTGTTGCGGGGCTGCCGACGATCCTACTGGCTGGTGTGTAAACTTCCCCGACCCAGCGATCAAAGCGGTTGTGCTCCCTGCTGACGTGCTCCCTGAGGGCTTTGATCGTCCGTGCGCTGTCCAGCTAGTGTCTTGATGAGACTTTCTAGGATGCTGGGAATTAAGACAAGAAACAGACAAACACGGAGAAAAAGAAAAGAGTGACAGAGACTACGAGGTAGAGGGAGAGACAGAGAGGCAGAGCAACTGGGACAGAGGGAGCCGAGACGCAGAGACGCAGCGAGAGCGAGCACGACCTCTCCCAGCCTTTGCAGACTGGTGCCGTGCGGGACCCTCCTTCAGCTGTTAGCCAGGCTCGCGCTGAGTAAGCCCCTGCTGGCAGTTCAGGGTCTTCTCGGGCTTTTTCCAAGCATGCACTGTGCTTGGCATGTGTCTGGCTTTCTAAATTTCCCAGTACATACAGTATATTTCGCGTGTCCTAGTTTCCCTCAAAACCCTTCCAGCTTATGCCATAGGCAGGTAATTATGTATTTTCTATAGCAAAGTTTTGCTCCAGAAATCCGAGGGCTGTTGGTTTGGCTTGTGGTATTTTCACGCAGTTCTCCTCACTTTCTAGCCTGTGTCCCCAGCTGGGCGAAACTGACCTGAGCGCCTTGTGTGGGCCCTTCAGGTCGACCCCATGCGGGTGCCGCCGCGGGAGTTTGCTAGTAAGGTCCGCTCTGCGCCCTCCAGGACCAGGGAAGTGATTCCACAGCGGGGGCGTGGGCGCTGCCCTACACCTGCTGCCTGCTGAGATGCTTGTGTACGACAGTGGCCGTGCCGGGCAGGAGTGGGACACGGAAATCGCCACAAAGCTTTCCTCCCATCCCAAGTCCCTCTTTCTTGATAGGGTGCTCACTTGGTTGCTGTAAACTCCTACTGGTTTCCAGTGTCCTCAGAACATCGATTCTTACAACTTCTGCTGGTTTCTCAGCGTCTCGTTAGGGGGATGAGAGCGCGGCGCTCCCTACTGCACCACTCTCTGACGTCGCTGTCCAGGCTCACCATGATTAGAATTCTCATGGCGCATTTTGCCGTCCTTCTACCTTGAACCGTCTGTATCACTGTATTTGAAGTTAAGTTCTTATTTACAGCATATATTTAAGTCCTTTCCTCCCTATATTCTGAAAGTCTGTCTTTTTTTTTTTTTAAGATTTTATTTATTTGTTTGTCAGAGCGAGCAAGCGAGCACAGGCAGACAGAGTGGCAGGCAGAGGCAGAGGGAGAAGCAGGCTCCCCGCCGAGCAAGGAGCCCGATGTGGGACTCGATCCCAGGACGCTGGGATCATGACCTGAGCTGAAGGCAGCCGCTTAATCAACTGAACCACCCAGGCGTCCCATGAAAGTCTCTGTCTTTTAATTGGTGAGTTTAGATGACTTATATTGAATGTAATTATTGATATGCTTTGAGATCCATGATTTTATTTTTATTTATTTATTTATTGAAGATTTTATTTATTTATTTGACAGAGAGAGATCACAAGTAGGCAGAGGCAGACAGAGAGAGAGGAAGGGAAGCAGGCTCCCCGCTGAGCAGAGAGCCTGATTTGGGGCTTGATCCCAGGACCCTGAGACCATGGCCTGGTCCGAAGGAAGAGGCTTAACCATCTGAGCCACCCAGGTGCCCCAAGATCCAGGATTTTATTACTTGTTTTCTTATTTCCTTTGGTTTTTATTTCTCTGTTTCCCCTTTTCTGCTTCATTTTTTGGCTATTTGAATATTTTAAACATTTAACTTATCTATTCTGCTTTTTATTCTATCTCTCTGTATGGTTTTTTCAAACAGAGTGTTGTAGGGACCAGAACGTACATGGGTTTTCATAGTCCACTTTATGGCTTCAAACAGGAAGCAGAAGCCTCTTCGCCACAGTGGTCTCACCGTCCCCCCTTTATGTCGCTCTTGTCACACACAGTGCGTCTACTTACGCTGGAAAGCCAATCAGTGTTGTGATTTTTGCTTTCCATTGCCAAACATTTTCAAGAACTGGAAAAATGGTCGATGATCCTTACGCAGGTGTTTTAAGGCTCTTTCTGGTGTCCTTCCCTGTGTCGGAAGACTTCCCTTTAGCATTTCTTTTGTAGCAGGCCTGTTGGCAAGGGATTCTCTTTGTTTTGTTTTATCTGAGAATGTCTTTATTTCCACTGGATCTATGGTTCTGAGTTGACAGCCTTTCTTCCCAGCACTTAAAAAGTGTGTCACTTCCTTCTGGCCTCTGTGGTTTCCGAGGTGAAATCTGCAGTCATGTGAATCCTCGTGCCCCACAAATAGCCTGTCATTCTACTCTCATTGCTTTCTCAGTTTTTTCCTCATCATTAGTTTTCATCTGTGTAAGTATGGTGTGTTTGGGTGTGCATTTCCTTAGGTTTATACTTGTGTTTTACTGAGTTTCTTAAAACTGAAGACACTGAGGTTAATGTCTTTTGTCATATGTGGGAATTTTCCAGCCATTATCCTTTAGTTTTTTTCTGCACCATATTCTTTCTTCTGTCCTTCTGGGACTCTGGTGGCATGACTGTTAGACAGTCTGATGTTATCCTACAGTCCCTGAAACCATCTTTTTTTTAAAAAAATCTTTCTATTGTTCAAGTTGGAAAATTTCTATTAATGCTTGTTCAAGTTCCTCTTTCCCATCTCCATTCTACTATTGACAATGTCCACTGGGTTTTATTTTTTCTAAAAATTGTATTTATTTATTTGACACAGAGACAGTGAGAGAGGGAACACAAATAGGGGGAGGGGCAGGGGAGAGAGAGAAGCAGGCTCCCTGCTGAGCAAGGAGCCTGATGAGGGGCTCGGTCCCAGGACGCTGGGCTCACGACCTGAGGCTGATGGCAGATGCTTAACGACTGAGCCGCCCAGGCGCCCATCCACTGAGTTTTTAATTTTTCACTAATAAATTTTCCAGTTGATTTTTATTTATATTTTCTATTTCTTTGCTGTGACTCCATCTTTCCATTCATTTCAAGAACATTCACTTTCACTGCCTCTTTTTTTTTTTTTAATACGGCCAAAGGATTTGAATAGACATTTCTTCCCCGAAGACATGCAAATGGACCATAGAGCACAAGAAAAGATGCAGAACCTTCCACCTCAGGAAAATGCAGACCAAAACCAAAACCGTGAGACACGCCCTCACGCCCACGAAGGCGGCTGCTGCGGTTGCTAACGGGGGTGCGCGGAGAGCGTAGAGCCCCCCCGTGCTGCTGCTGAAAGTGCAAGGTGAGGTGGGCAGCGTGGAGAGTCCTTGCAGGTTCCTCAGAAAGTTGCACACCAAGTATTTCCACGCCACTGGCTGTCGTCTCGTCCTTCATCCTGCCAACCGCTGATCTGCCTTCTGTTCCGTCTCTGCGGACTCGCTTCTTTTGGGCATTTTGTACAAGCAGATCACACAGTGTGTGGCCTCTCGTCTGACTTCTCTCACCTGGCGCAGTGTTCTCAAGGTCCATCCACGTCGCGGCAAGTGCGGAGACTGCACTCCTTTTGATGCTGAGTAGCGCAGGCCTGTGTGATGAGGTCATCTTGCTTTACTCGTTTCCTCATTGACAGACATTTGGATGGTTTTTCTGACTCTCGTGGATAGTTCTACCATGAACACGCATGTGCGTGTGTTTATTCGAACACCTGTTTCCAGATTTCTTCACCTTCGCATCTTGGAGCGTTTTTATAACAGCCGACTTCAGCGTCCCCGGGGGTTCCGACGTCTGTGTCCCCTTGGCATTATGGTGCACGGATTGTTGTTCCCACACGATTTGCGGTTTCGCTGGATCTTCTGACGTCAGGCAATTTTGATTGCGTCATGGGTAGCTTGAGCATTCTGTCGGGCTCTAGGGCTCGTTTAACCCTGTGGAAATTGCATGTGTGTGTAAGGTCATTGCACGCACGCTTGGGAGGCGAGTCTGGATGTCCTCGCACAGCGGCGTGGGTCCACTTTCCTGAGATCCTCCTTCTCCACAATTTCCCCCGCACTTTGTAAACTTCCCAGAACTCCCCATTTCAATCTCCCAACCAGAAAAAAGGGCTTTAATTGCCTTCCTCGGCTGTACATTCATGCACCTAACCACGCGTCCGGGGCTGATCACCCAGAGAGGAATAAGGGAAAGGCACGTTTGCTTCTGCCTGTCACACCGTCTCCAGACGGAGAAGGCAGAGGAAATTTCTGCTTGTTTGGTCAAGCTCCTGGGGGCGGCCCTTGCTGTTGCTGTGGCCCCGGCCACCACTCAGAACTGTTCTGAGACGGAGATGGGAGGAAGTAGAGAAAATGAAAAACAGATCTCTGAGCGCTCGGACCCTCCCGTTCCATTACTCAAGCCAGAGTTGGAGGCCTCTGGAGACGTCTCTGTCTGCCGTCTCCCCGGGACTGTAGGCCTCGCAGAGTCCGGGCTGGGTGACGCTGGACGCGAACAGGGGTGAAGTCGCTGCTGGTTTGGGGTCCTTCGAATCCCGCTCTTCTCCTCCGCCCGCTGTTGGCTGCTGCGCTCTGACGCCGCCGTCGTTCCCAGCAGCCGCCTTCAGGGGGACGGGCCAGGGGCAGGGGGCAGCGTGTTCCAGCGGAGCAGGGACCCAAGTTTTCACGTCCCAACTACTCGTACTGCTTTCCTTTAAAAATTTTACTTATTTATTTGTCAGAGAGAGAGAGCGAGCGAGCGAGCGCAGGCGGACAGAGTGGCAGGCAGAGGCAGAGGGAGAAGCAGGCTCCCCGCCGAGCAAGGAGCCCGATGCGGGACTCGATCCCAGGACGCTGGGACCATGACCCGAGCCGAAGGCAGCCGCTCAACCCACTGGGCCCCCCAGGCGCCCCTCACACTATTTTAATGTATCACAGGAAACGTGGGCACCTTGCCGTGAGCCCGCAGCCCTTCCACGCCCAGCCTGTATGTCACGGCCCGTAGGCCCGTTGTAGCCACGTGCAGGACGGACTGCAAAGGTGCTGTGACAGCGTTGGCTTGGAAGAGTCCCTTGTGGATGTAGAAATTAGAGGCAAACAAAGCAAAAACAGGTCTTGGCTTCAGCCGGACAGTGGCCCTTTCTTGCGCTCTGTCGCCGCTTCTGACAGTCCAGCCCCGGTAGCGCCTCCTCCTACTGCGCAGAACCGGCTTCCGCATCCCTCGTAGTGGTAGTTTTCCGGCGGCAAATTCAGTTCTGTTATATGAGGAGGCATTTTGCCTTGCGTCTTTTTTTTAGACTTTATTTTTTAAAGAGTAGTTTTGGGTCTACAATAACACCGAGAGGGAGGGAGAGGGATTTCCACGCACTCCGCGTCCCCACATGCACAAACACCGTGACCAACACGGCTGCCTGGTGCGCTCGTTCCGGGGCACCCGGTGCCGGGACTCCCCGAGGTCATCCAGCGGCCACAGTTAACCGGGGGGCCTGTTCTTGGTGCTGCCGGTCCAATGGGCTCCGGCAAACGTATGACAAGTCTGTCATCGTCCCATACAGTGGTGTCACCGCCTTATACAATTGGCCTTTTCCAGAAGGCATTAGAATTTTTAAAAAAGTATCAGGTTTTAAAAAAAAATTATTTATTGAACAGAGATCACAGGTAGGCAGAGAGGCAGGCGGAGAGAGGAGGAAGCAGGCTCCCTGCTGAGCAGAGAGCCCGATGCGGGGCTCGATCCCAGGACCCTGGGATCATGACCTGAGCCGAAGGCAGAGGCTTTAACCCACGGAGCCCCCCAGGCGCCCCTCAGAAGGCCACATAATTCAATCATACAGTATGTAACCTTCTCAGATACGCTTCTTTCACTTAGTAATATGCATTTACGATTCCTCTGTGTCTTTTCATAGTTTAATAGCTCATGTTTTCTAGTCCTGAAAAATATTTCAACGTCTGGATGCTCCCCAGTTTATCTACACATTCCCCTCTTCAAGGACATCTTGCTTGGTTCCAGGTTTGGCAGCTACGGCCAACTATAAAGGAGCATGAATGCGGGGTTGTATGGTAAGGGTATAGGGTTAGTTTTAGAAGAAACTGCCGCACGACAACGTGGCCGGGCCCCCCCGTATTGCCATCACCAGGGAAGGAGAGTTTCTGTTACTCTGCATCCTTGCCAGCATTCCATGGTGTCAAGTAGTACAGAATTTGGTTACCCTAACAGGTGTGTCATCGTATCTCATTGCTGTTTTAATTTCCATTTCCTTGATGACGTAAGATGGGGAACATATTTTCATACCCTTATTTGCCATCTGTATATCTTCTGTGGTGAGGTTTATCTTCATGTCTTTGACTCTTAATTGGGTCATTTGTTTTCTTGCTGTTGAGTTTTAAGAGTTCTTTTGGTATATATTTTTGTTAATAATACTCTATCAAATGTATCTTTTGCAGGTATTTTCTCCCGGCTAGGATTGTCTTCTAATTCTCTTGCTATTGTCTTTTGCAGAACAGGAGTTTTAAATTTTAGTGAAGTTCAGTTTATCAATTATATTCCTTTGATGGATCATGTCTTTGGTGTTGTGTCTAAAAAGGCAAGACCATACCCAAAGTCATATAGGTTTTCTTCTATGTTAGCTTCTAGGAATTTTATAGTTTGTGTTTTACATTTAGGTCTAGGATCCATGTTGTTATTTGTGGTGAAGAATGTAAGATCTGTGATTAGATTCAGTTTTTGGCTTGTGTATGTCCAGTTTTTCCAGCATCACTCGTTGAAAAGGCTGTCTTTGCTCTGTTGTCAAAGATCGGTTGACTATACTTATGCAAAGTATCTATATAAATAGACTATGTTTACATACACGTATATGGTCTATTCCTGGTTCTCTGTTTTTTTCCACTGATCTATTTGTCTATTCTTTCATCAATCCCCGCTGTTGTGATTACTGTAGCTTTATAGTAAGTCTCGAAGCCAGGTTGCATTAGAAGAACTTTGTTCTTTTCCTTCAATATTGTGTTGTCTATTCTGGGTCTTTTGTCTCTCCATACAAACTTTAGAATTAGTGTGTAGATACCCACAGATAACTTGCTGGTGTTTTCATTGGTACTGCATTGAATCTATAGATCAAGTTGAGAAAAACTGACATCTTGGCAATATTGCAATTTCCTGTTTGTGAACGTGGAATGTGTCTCCATTTAATTAGTTCTTCTTTAATTTCATTCATCACAGTTTGTGTAGTTTTCCTCATATAGATCTCGTATGTATTTTGACATGTATCTAAGTATTTCATTGTGGGGAGTGCGAAGGTAAATGGTGTTGTGGTTTTAATTTCAATTTCCACTTGTTCTTACAGGAAGGCAATTGACTTGTTTATTAATCATGTATCCTGCAACCTTGCTATCATCCCGTATTAGTTTCAGGGTTTTTTTGTTGTTGTTGTTGATTCTTTCAGATTTTCTAGATAGATGATCATGTCACCTGTAAACAAAGACAACTTTATACCTGTATATGTTTTATTTCATTTTCCTGCCTTATTGCATTAGCTAAGATATCCAGCAGGATGTTGAAAAAGAAGGGTGAGGGAACTTCCTTGCCTTGTTTCTGGTCTTAGTGGAAAAGCTTTGATTTTTTTAAAGATTTTATTTATTTATTCAACAGACAGAGATCACAAGTAGGCAGAGAGGCAGGCAGAGAGAGAGGAGGAAGCAGCCTCCCTACTGAGCAGAGAGCCCGATGTGGGGGCTCGATCCCAGGACCCTGAGATCATGACCTGAGGCAAAGGCAGAGGCTTTAATCCACTGAGCCAACCAGGCGCCCCAAAGCTTTGATTTTTATCACTATACTGTATGATGTTTGTTCCAGATTTTTTTTTTTTTTGTAGATAGTCTTTATCAAGTTGAGAAAGTTCCCTTTTGTTCTTAGTTTACTGAGAATTTTGGTCATGAACAGGTATTGGATTTTGCAAATTCTTTTCCTGCACCTAGTGATATGCTCATGTGAGTTTTCTTTTTTAGCGTCTTTATGTGATGGATTATAATCATTTGATTTTTGGATGTCAAGCCGGCCTCGGATACCTGGGGTAAACCCCACATGGTCATGATATATATTTCTTTTTGTGTATTTTTAAAATTCAATTTTCTAACATTTTGTTGAGAATGTTTACATGATATATGTATCATAATATATATTAATAAGCCCATCAAATGTAGTTTTCATGTCTATTACAGTTTTTTTTTAATCGCTAACGTTTCTTTTTTGGTCCTGAGGATCTCCCTCTCTCTGTTTGCATCGCGCATCTGCTCAGGCCTGCTGTCTACTTTATCCATTAGAATGCCTAGCACATTAAGCAGAGTTGTTTTAAATTCTCTTCCTGATAGTTCCAGCATCCCTGCCATGTCTGGTTCTGATGTTTGCCCTATCTCTGTGTTTTTTTGTCTTTTGATATGCCTTGTAATTTTTTACTGAAAGCTGGACATGCGTCCTGGGTAAAAAGTAAGTGCTCTAAATCGACCTGTAGTGTTGTGGTGCAGTG
This sequence comes from Mellivora capensis, assembly GCA_004024625.1. Lineage (NCBI taxonomy): Eukaryota > Metazoa > Chordata > Mammalia > Carnivora > Mustelidae > Mellivora > Mellivora capensis. The sequence goes on along the minus strand of PISX010028908.1, from coordinate 1,460 downwards.
TGGGGGCCAAAGAGCATTCCCAGTCCTACAATCAGAGCTCAGTCTTTTAGTGATCTCATGCCTCTGGGCAGTGGCCTACGCAAGTGCTTCTCAGATTTCTTCTCAGGATGGCTAGAGTGGCTGCACTTGGCTAGTTCCCTCCCTCAGGTCATTTAGGCTCTGATAAAACCCAGGTTAGGCTCTGGTCACCTAGTTTCCTGAGAAAAACCTTTCTCAGAAGAGAGTACTCGGGTTCCTGCTGGAAGCATGAGGGGATTTTTCTCAGATATTTACTGTGAGAACCCGGTCAAGCTCCTGGACTTGAAACACAATATTGTGTCCCCACTGCTGCTCCCTACCCATGACTGGGTCCCTCTGGAGTTTCCAGCTCTCAGAGTTGTCCACACTGAGCTTAATCATGGTTCAGGTTTCCTAGCCTGGTGCGGGTTCCCGAGGTAGTTTCTGCGTGTGAGTCTCTGCTCTGATAAGGGGTTATTTTCTGTGTCGTACATCTGTCTGTCCCATCTCGGGGGCAGGGCTTTGTCCTGCTCCCCTCCCTGATGGATCCAAGAAGAGTTGTTGATCTTTCAGTCTGCTCAGCTTTTTACTTGCTGTTAGGACACAGTGGCGAATTGGAATTGGAACTGGAAACTGGAATTTCCCAGCTGCCTCTTTGCAAAAATAGACCCAGTTTTGCCTTGAAAGATATTTTCAGTAGAGAGAACTCTGGGTTGACAGCTTTTTCCTTTCGGCAATCTTCCTGGCCCCATTCATATCCATGAAACGTCAGCACTAATTGAGTTGTGGTTCCCCATATTTAACATGTTACATTTCTCTTGTTATTTCGAGATTTGGTCTTCCTATCTGGCTGCAGCCATTTGACTGGGTCTCAGCATGGTCCCCGGATGTGCCCGTCTTGGTGTTTACTGAGCATCTTGAGTCTAAACTTACGTCTTTTATAAGATGGAAAATTTCAGCCATTATTTCTTCAAATACTTGTTCTGAACCACTGTTCAGTGATGCATGAATAAGATCGTTTGATGCCACCTACTAGGTCCTTTGGGCTTCGATTTTTTATTTTTTTAATCCGTTCTTATGCTCTGTTTTCTATGCCATTTGTATTTATTGATCTTCCGGGTGACTTATTCTTTCTTCTGTCATCTCCATTTGGCTATGAAGTCTGACTACTGAAGTTTTTATTTCAGACATTAGGTATTTTCAGTTCTAGAAATTGTCTTTTTAAAATTTTATTTTATTTTTTCAGTGTTCCAAGATTCGTTGTTTATGCACCACACCCAGTGCTCCATGCAATACGTGTCCTCCTTAATACCCACCACCAGGCTCACCCATTCCCCACTCCCCTCCTTTCCAGAACTCTCAGTTTGTATCTCAGAGTCCACAGTCTCTCATGCTTTGTCTCCCACCTCTGATTTCCCCCAACTCACTTCTCCTCTCCATCTCCCCATGTCCTCCGTGTTATT
>PISX010028907.1:0-20858 GCA_004024625.1 Mellivora capensis | reverse complement strand
TTATATAACTTGCCTGAGTTACTCATTCATTGGACAGATCTGGATTGACCCAGGATCACATGAATCAGTATTTGAAAGCAGCGTTGGTTTGAGAACAAAGGCTAGATACTTAATCATTACATTTTACTGTCTCTGTGTTGAGCATGCCTGTAGAATTGTAGACCAGTGGAATTTGTAGACCTCTTTGGGTAGTTGTTACCGCTGGAAATTTTCTTATTGGAACAGATCCTCAAGATGCTCTTTCTTCTCTTTCATGTCCTGTCCAGCTAAGGCATGGTTTTCACCTACCACTAAATTGGTTCAGTGACCAACTTTGTATGGAAGAGATATTTCTTTTTCTGTTTTCTGAATGTAAATTTCTAATTCCTTGGAGATTTCCTAGAGGAATCTGTTGTTGAGATGAAATCAACTTCCAGTAAAGTGTGTGTGACATAGAAAGGGCTCAATAAAAGTTAAATGGATTTATGAATTAAGGAATGCTGTCCTCACAGCAGTTCTCCCTGGGATGCTGATTCCCAAGCTCTTTCTTTTGAGCCATTTTGGTATGTGTGTGTGTGTTTTAAGAGCTACTTGTTTTGGAAAAGTAGAAGCTTCTTTGTAAGGAATCCCGACTGCCTAAGTGCAGTCTGGTTCCTACAATAACAACTGACCTGTCTTTGTACTCTCTAAGGACCCATTTTTTTTTTTCTGAAAGTTTTTGGTGAAAAGCTCTTATTACAGATTGTGGAAAGAGTTTTTGCTAACTAATGCAAACCAGTGTAGAAATTGGGCAGAGGCTCTGTAATCATAGAAGCGACATTCCAATCACAGTTCTGGAATTCCTCACCTCTGTATTTGCCAGCAAGTTACTCCACTTGCCCATCTGTAAAAAGGGCACAATAATAATTCCTGTTCTTATAAGAATCATAGGAAGGAATGTATGAAAAGCATTTAGCAGAGTGCCTAGTTCACAGTGCATGTTTAAACATGATATCAACTATCCTAGTAAAAATACTTAATTCTGGTTGGAAACATTTCCTAATCCTTCAAGAAGAATTAGCCATCTCGTTGGCAGTGGCTCCTTGATGCCCCATATCTTTCAAAGAACATTAAATATCTAAGAAAGTTTAGATAGTTCTAAGCCTGTCTTACCCACACTAAAGTATTCATTGGGCAGGATTTTTCCTGAAATTACTAGTAACAGGAACAGGGAGAAGTGCTCAGTAACTGACAATAAAAGAACAAAAGAATATGATAATATAACAATATAACATTGAATACTGACATAACATTGAATATGACACTATAACAATGCCTTTTTTTTTTTAAGATTTTATTTATTTATTTGACAGACAGAGATCACAAGCAGGCAGAGAGGCAGGCAGAGAAAGAGGAGGGGAAGCAGGCTTCCTGCTGAGCAGAGAGCCCAATGTGGGGCTCCATCCCAGCACCCTGGGATCATGACCTGGGCCTAAGGCAGAGGCTTTAACTCACTGAACCACCCAGGCGCGCCAACAATGCCTTTGTTATAAGAATACATATGAGAGTTGAGATTATCAGGTAAGCTCATAGAGCAATTTCCGGTTTTCAATATAAGAAATTCTGAATGGTATATTCCCTGGTGGGAGCAGGGAGAGGAGAGTATAGGAGGACTCCCTGGTCCAGGTGCGAAAATGTACATTTCTGTAATCCACTGTGGCCCAGCTGGTTCTGATTTGTCTCCCACAGAGAGATACATAATTTAGCAGTGGTGGACCCTGGTCACTGTTCCGAGCTGGAATAGAGAGGGTTCACTTATTACAATGCTAAAAGCAAAAATAAAAACTTGCTGGAGTATATACTTCTTTCACTATTTTAAAAATTAGGTTACCAAAGATTAACTCCTGAAGTTCTCATTTATGTTTTCATCCCTAGATCTCAGTCCTTTATCTGCTGAAAACGGATACAAGAGAGTAAATGGGGGGAAGGGGTCTCAGAGACTTCATAAAACTTTACTATTTTTAAAAACCCTAGTTGTAGGTATATTAGGAATAATCAATTCTTACTTGAGAGCAAAGGTTTGCCATGTCTTCACTGATAGGGATGTAAACTATGTTAGGAAAAGAGGAAGAGTTTAAAGTATGCTAGGAAAGCAGAGGAAAGAATTCACCTGCTAAGGAGACATACCAGACTCTGTGTAAAAATAAACCAGGATTTTTTTTTTAAGCCAGTTGAAAGATCTAGATTATAAATGCAGTTCCCTAATGTAGTTGTCATAAATGTGCTTTGAAATGGCATTAACTGATTGCTCCTATCATATCAACAGCCTAAGTTAGAGTTCCCAAGGGAATTTAACTTTAAACATAAAGCTTGTTAGAGTAACGACAAAAAAGCAGCATTCGCTGATTAAATTTAAATTTACAATAGGAACATGGCCGCAACCCCACTTCCATGCGCTTGCTGGAAGAAATACGGCGTTGAGAACGTTTTAGTCTACTGGGCCTTTCTAATTCACCACCTCCTTTTGCTCACTAGCCCCCTGCCCTTCCCTTCTCCAACTTGGAATTTTGCAGAAGCAAGAGGCTGAAATCGGATAGGGGAAAAGGGATTCGCCTGCCGAACTCTGAAATGTCAAGGCGGCTTTGAATGAATGGGTAGTGGATCTTGCTCACCGCAGCGGCCCCAAAATAGGTGCCCTGAGCTGATGGCCTGGAGCAGGCATCATATTTAGCTGAGGACTTCTGGGGCCAGATCGGACGCTGTGGGATAGTTGTTCCAAAACGCTGGACTCTGGGGAAAGTCACGGGCTGAGGCTCACTCACCTGCCTTGCCTGGGAGAGCAGCTGGGGGTGTTCTCTGCCTCCTCCTACCCAATTAAATCACCTACGCTCCTACACACTGTTCCCCACCCCTTCCCAGCGAGGTCAAAGGAACCCTGGCCGTGGGTCAAGTCGATGGCATGCAGCCAGCCGCACACCAAGTATTAATAGAGAGCCTTGTGCTGCAGGAGACCGGCGCTGGAGCCTCGGGTTGCAAAGTGAAAGGAGCGCCAGGCTTGTGTCCTCGTCTCTCCCTCTGCAGTGGCGCGCGCCCAGCTCCTGCCGGGCGCACCTGCGGGGCCCCAAGGGGGGCGCTGCCTCAGCGACTGCAGCCGCCGCCTAGACTGAGCGAGCCGCACGGGGGACAGCCCGGAGTCGGGGAGCAGCGATGAGCAGCCACCCGGACCGCGAGTGCCCGCTGGACGGTAACGACTGGCCTCCGCGCGGCTGCGAGTTTAGCCCTTAATCGCTCCCCACGCGGGTTTTTATCTCGCGGATGCTGGTTGACTTAGGGGGAAACGAGGAGGAGGGTTATTTCCCTGTAAGGCGGCTGGGGTGGGGAGGAAGTCCCCACCTTCATGGATTTTTTTTGCATTCCTTTCTGCACCTTTAGGGGTTATTTTTTAGAATTAAACAAGTCAACTTTAATAAAGCTCGGAGAACCGCGCTTGCAGCCTGATGAGCATCGTGCGGGGCTGTTCATTGAAACGCAGGTCCGGGCTTCGCTTCTGGGCGCGCTGCTGCGGGTGTCCTTAGACCCCGTAAAAGTGCCTTCCCTGAAAGAAAGCTGATTTTGCTTCCGCTTTGGGAGCAGCACAGCACCACCCCTCCCACCTCCACCCTGCTGCATAGAGAGATGCCCTGACGTGCTTCCGATGGGAGCCAGGGGTGCGGGGTGGGGGGAACTGGATGTTCGTTGTTTAAGGAAAGTGTCGTGCAGCAGAATTCCCCAAACTGACTTTAGAACGCGGATGTCATTTAGTTCTCCTGTAAAGGCACGGTTCCCTGCTTTAGCGAGGGAGGGGTCTGAGATTGCTTTGAACGCGTGATGAAATACTCTCAACTCTGCTCCCGGGAAACCTCAGCCGTACGTAAACGTTTGGATGTTTGTTGACGATTTCAGTGTAGACCCCTTACCCGCCCTTGCCTATCCCAGCTGGGGAAGAGCCCCTCTTCCGAAAGGTCACGACTACAGCTATTTAAGCATTTTCACTAACTACTTAGTTGTTGACCTTTTAGGAGGAGCGCTCCTCCAGGAATAACTCCTCTTTGCATCAATACCCTTTCGGATTGTACCAGAACACGACTTAATGAAGCTGCGTTAAGCTGAAGCTCTCTGGGGGTTGGGCTCCACAGGTGCCTCAGGTACCCTGGCTTGTGTTGCCTGCGGATCATTTTCAGGGTGGGGGATTTTGCATAGTAGTTGGCAAGACAAGAACTATTGTACTACAAGAAACATTTTTCGTTTGTTCCTTTTATTGTCTCCCCAAAGTTCCCAGCATCATTACCCCGGATCCTGTTAGAAAAAAAAATTTTTTTTTAAGTTGCATTATAATTGTATTTCATTATATGGTATAAAAAAACCCTAGTGCTTGAAACCTCTGGAGCTTTTTGTAAAACTATTGCGTTTGTGTTTTTAGGGTCAGCACACATTGTCACTTAAGACACCTGGCTATTTGAGAAATGATTGAGACGTATAAAGTAGACCGTTGGTTTAAAAAATTACTAATAATTGGGGCGCCTGGGTGGCTCAGTGGGTTAAAGCCTCTGCTTTCAGCCCAGGTCGTGATCCCAGGGTTCTGGGATCCAGTCCCACATCAGGCTCTCTGCTCCATGAGGAGTCTGCTTCTCCCTCTGATCTCCTCTCTCATGCTCTCTCTAGCTGTCTTTCTCTCAAATAAATAAATAAAATCTTTAAGAATAATAATAATACAAACCACAAACTTTCCACATAAATCAACCTGCAAATTCATTCTTTTTACTTTATTCAGCCTTTGATTCTTAACGGAAACACTTTGAAAATGGAAGCAAATTTCAAGTTCTAATGGGGGAGCGTTGTAGATTATTTTTTTCTCTTGAAAAGCTGACCTTAAATTACTGTTAAAAGTCTGGTATATTTTAATGAAATTGAAACTCTGATTTCCAGGAACAAAATTTTTCAGTAATTTGTTTAGTGCCCTCTTTATGACTCAAAGACAATGACAAAAGATACTAATTTTCTAACATGTTGTCATGTTGAGTACACTGCTTTCTTGCAAATCATTGTTAAGCTAACTTTTGATCTCCCCTCTGCCCTTGGCTTTTCCTGCTTTGTTATATGAGGATTTTATGACAGTACATGAATATCTAATTTATAAGCGTTCCCTAATTGTCTTGCATATATACTTGAGGTGCTTTCAAGTGCATGGAAGTTGAGTATCTTTTATTTATCTTTTGTTGGCAGAGTTAGTTCCAGGAACAAGAACCTTTGTGAGCCTTTATAAAGCTAGGTAGCCCTCTCCTATTCAATTCTGCACCCCCCAACCCCGGCCCTTTTTAAAAATCACCATTTTGGGGGAATGGAAGGGTAAATGAATAATCTTTAAACTGATTTATTTATATACTTTGCAGAAATTATAATGTTGCTTCAACACCATCCCTGGGGACACCATGACATTGTTTTCTTTTTAATTTCTTGCTGCTTTTTCAGTTTTCTAGTTGAGAAGTGGGATCCCGGGCCTCTTTTTCTAGGATCTGTCAATAGCACCACTTTTCTCTTCCAAGTGGGGAATTGCTTTTTGGTTCTGAAGGAAATCATCATCACTTTTTTTTTTTTTTAGATTTTCCCTCATAGGCACTCTGGTAACCTCACTGAGTGTCCTTGTGACCCCATCCCTTCCTGGCTATTCAGCCCTGTCATATGTCTTCTCTAGAAGTCTGAATCTCTTGATTTGAGGGTGGGACCCTTGTTCCAAAGCACTGTGGTAGCATGGATATGGAAATGGGAAAACACCTCAAAGAAAATAATATCACAGAGATAGAACCCTTCCCCATTAAATTTGTTCCTGACCCACTCATGGATTCTGGCACAGTCCCCTTCTCTCTCCTCCCCATTTTCCTTTCACTGAGAGACCACATCCCCATGGGGATTAGTTTCTGTGTTCATTAAACTTCTTTTTGGTTTACGAGGGACTATTTTGTACCCTAGCTATTATTCTGTACCCTTGCAATCACCACACAAGTGAAGAAGTAGAATTTTACTTTCATTTTGGGGGCACATGTCCTATGTACCCCCTTTCAACTATAGCCCCTTCCTTCCCCCATTTAAGTGATCACTACCCTGACTGACTTGGGTAGTTAGTTACTTTCTTGCACTTTTTTATAGTTTAACTATCTAATTATGCATTCCTAGACACAGCAATTTAGTATTACCTATTAAGAAGAACCTGTGATATGTCTTTTAATTTATAGGTTTACCCTCCTGTCCTTTTCTATTCTTGTCATTTATCTGTTAAAGAGCCTGGCTTATTTGGCTATAGAACTCTCCATGATCTGGATTTTGCTGCTATTGTTCTCACAGTTCAATGTTTTCCTTGAAGATCACCTTCTTTTGAGCTCCTTTATACCACCTCAGCCCTTCCTCCTTCTACATTCTCTTGGTTAAGTTACATTTCTTAGTTTAATCCTTGATTTATAGAAACAGCCATGATGTCATTTTATCTATTAGGCAATAAAAGATTTTACTGAGCTTCTCATATTGAGCCCTCGATTCTTACATTAATTTCATTAAACATTATAGTAAGTTGAAAATTGATGCTCTCACTTGCTGATTATTTCAAAGACTAGTGATTTGGGAGCACTATGGGCACTTTTGCAAAACTTAAAACAAAAAAAAAAACTTTTGTTTTAAGTCATTTTGTGATCTATTTTCAGAATTTTTCACATTTTCTCCTGTGCTGTTTTTGATCTTATAATTAATATTTAGGCAAGTATTTCTTCTATCATTGGTAAGGGTAAAATGTGGGATTAGCAATAGGGTTTAATTTGAAAAATATATATATTGAGTGGCTGAAATTGTAGTAGGTTGCAAGATAGTTTCTTCAATAAGAGTCCATTTTGTTGAAAAATAATTATTTATACATATGGAACTGGAACGGAAAGAATTTATACTTGCAGTTTAAAAGTAGTTGTATATGAATGGGTGGATCATGGATTTTTCCTTATGTTCTTCTGCTTGTCTGTATTTTCTGTAGTGCGTCTGCATTGCTTCTGAAAGAAAAAAAGAAAAAACATTAATCTTATAAGAAAGAGGAGTGGGGATGGGGTTTTTGTTTTGCTTAAATGTCTTTCTCATTCATTTTTGGCCAGGCTTTCCAGTTATATTAATCTGGTTTGTTTTCTGTTTTCTTACACAAGCAGGAATGTCATTTCTATTGTTCAAACAAATCCCTGTATTGGAATCCAAATGTGTTCTTATTAATCCCCAATTGCTGAATAGTGAGGTTGTTTCAATATTTTTTTAATCACAAATAAGATAGAAGAGAAATAACTGGCTGAAATCTAATGAAAAATATAGAAAAAAAAACACATACAAAAAAGAGTGAGAACCCTACAAATCCAAAAAATGATTAACAATATATTAAGGCATAATATAGAGATGAAAATTTGCCTAGGAGTGCTTCAAGATTACCAATTCTTGAAAATCCAAAGATCCAGTTATCGAAAATATTTATTTTTTTTGGCAAATGGTCATCCTAACCAATATGCACTCAGTCAAGACAGTGCTAGGGAAGGACAGGGTTTGAGTTTTGCTTTTTATAGACCAAAGCTCAGTTTCTGACACTAATAACAGTGAGACCCCTTTCTGAGCATCAGTCCACTTCCCAGTACAATGGAGATGATAGCAAATAACCTAACCTCATGCATTTTGTAAGAATGTATGTAACGTACCTGGCACATGTAAGATTAGTATGTCTTACCTTCCTACCTCAATAAATATTTACCACATTGAATTATATGGATAAATATGCATGGAACTCTATGGGGAGTATGTCTTAAAAGAAGATTTAGTCTAAATAGAACCCTCAAAGCAAATAGCAAGTGCATTGTAATATGAGGAAGGAGACATTTGACCTCTACCACTCCTAATAGAGTCACTGAAAAAGGGAAAGTGACTTTTGTGTGTGTGTTGTGGGGGGACAGTGATTTTGAAGTCTTCCTACACAGAACTAAAGCAGCACACATAGAGAATACAAGAGAAAACTATAGCAAGGAGATAAGTTTTGTTTGTTTGTTTGTTTTTGTTTTTGCTAGTGATTAAATTATGATGGTTGAGCTCAGCATTTTCCTGGGTTTGTGCAAGGACAGAGCCTTTCTTTGCTGGATTTAGGGAGCTGTAGTTGGTCTGCTTCCTTGGTCATCACAGCTTTAAGAACCATCTCTTCAGTAGAAGTTGCAGATTTGAACACAAAATGAATCACAGAGACCTACAATGTGGGGTTTCACCTGATACTCTTTTTATGAATAATACAACACAAAATTCTCATGCAATGGAGTTATTATAGAGCAGGACTTTTCCTGCCTTAGCTCTGCTTCCTTGCAAATTCGCAGATGTGGTTGAAATACTTTACTTAAAGTTGTCTTGACTGTGGCTTCTGTGGTAGGTTCCCTTTCAGTTAGGAATGAGTGCAAATAAGTGTTGGTCCCCAGACTCAAGAAGACACCATAGGATGCATCTTTGCTGTTCCTTTCCTGCTTCTTATTGGTGGTGGAATGGCTAAATTTTATAGACTCAGATGTGGAAGGGAACGGGTTTTGTTGAGCAAATAGGATATTTAGAATCGAAGGATTTGGACCAATAGGATATCAGTTGTCTATTCTACATCTAACTGTCTCACTGATAATCTCTTTAAAAGGCATACACTTAAAGTTTGTATAAAAAACATTTTAGGATTTAAAATAGCATCACAAACAATTCTTACATATAATCTAATCAGAGGGATAGGAAGTTTCTACACTGAAAATTGCAAACATTACTGAAAGAAATTACAGAAGACACAAATAAATGCAAAGACATCCCATGTTCATTGATTGGAAGACTTAATATGGTTAACATGTCTATACTACCCAAAGTGAACTACAGATTCAATACAATCCTTACCGAAATTCCAAGAAAATTGCCTGCAGAAATAGAAAATTTCACCATTACAATTCATATGTAATCTCAAGGGACCCTAAATAGCCAAAAAAATTTTGAAAAATAACAAACTTGGAAGACCCACACTTCCTGGTTTCAAAACATATCGCAAAACTACAATAATCAAAAGTGTGATATTTGCATGCAGACCAATAAATAGACCAATGAAATAGAATAGAGAGTCAAGAGATAAACCCTGATGTATGTGGTCAAATAATTTCCAACTTAAGACCACTCAATGGGGAAAGGACAATCTATTTAACAAATGATGTTGAGAAAACTAGATACCCACATGTGAAAGAATAAAGTTGGACTCTTATTTGACACAATATACAAAATAACTGAAAAATGGATTAAAGGCCTAAACTTAAGACCCCAAACTACAAAATTCCTAGGAGGAAACACTGGGGAAATTTTCATGACATTTGATTTGGCAATGGTTTCTTGAGTATGACACAAAAAGCATAGGAGACAAAACCAAAAATAGACACCTGAGACTTCATCAACCTAAAAAGCTTTTGTGCATCAAAGGACACAACCAACAGAATGAAAAAGCAACCTGTGAAGTGGAAGAAAATAGTTGCAAATCATATATCTGATAAGGAGCTAATATCCAGACTATATAAAGTAGTCCCACACTTAATTACAAAAAAAAAAAAAAATCAAATAACCTCATTAAAAACTAGACAAAAGACCTGAACAAATATTTCTTCAAAGATGATATACAAGTGACTAAACAGTATATGAAAAGATGCTCGGGGTGCCTGGGTGGCTCAGTGGTTTAAAGCCTCTGCCTTTGGCTCAGGTCAAGATGCCAGGGTCCTGGGATCAAGCCCCGCATCGGGCTCTCTGCTCAGCAGGGACCCTGCTTCCCTCTCTCTCTCTGCCTGCCTCTCTGCCTACTTGTGATCTCTGTCTGTCAAATAAATAAATAAAATCTTTAAAAAAGAAAAGAAAAGATGCTCAACATCACTGATCCTCACAATCACTAGGATGATACTATTAGAAAAACAAGCAGAAAATAAAAAGTGTTGAGGAGGATGTGGAGAAATTGAAACACTTGTAGATGATTGGTGGGCTTGTGAAATGGTGTAATTGCTATGAAACACAGTATAGAGTTTCCTCAAAAAGTTAAAAACAGGGGGCACCTGGGTGTCTCCAAGGTTAAGCATCTGACTCTTGATCTCAGCCCAGGTCTTAATCTCAGGGTTGTGAGTTCAAGCCCTACACCGGGCTCCACACTGGGCATGGAGCCTACTTAAAAAAAAAAAAAAAAAAAAAAAGGAATTTTCTGTATTATCCAGAAACCCATTTCTGGATAAGTATCCAAAAGAATTTAAAACAGGGTCTTGAAAATGTATTTGCTCATCCATGTTCATAGCAGCACTATTCACAATAGCCAAGAGATAGAAGCAACCCAAATGTCCATCGGTGGATGAGTAGATAAGCAAATGTGGTTTATATATACAATGGAATGAATAAAAATCCTGTCACATGGTACCCTATGGATGAACCTTGAGAACATTATATTAAATGAAATATGCCAGACATCACCACATTGTACGACCAGATGAATATTACATGATTCACTTAAATGAGGTAACTAAAGCAATCAAATTCATAGAAACATAAAGTAGAATGGTGGTTACCAGGGGGTAGGAGAATAAGGGAGGAGGAAAAGTATTTAGTGGTTATAGAGTTTCATTTTGACAAGATGAAAAAGCACTGGAGATCTGTTTCACAACAATGTGAATATACTTCAACGTAGTGAACTATACACTTAACAATAGTTAAAATGGTAAATTTTATCTTATGTTAAAATAGTTTAAGTGGTAAATAAAAAAGGGATACCTAATTTAAAAATAAGCAAAACAGGCTTTTAAGAATAGAATAATTTATAAAATAATTGTAAAACCTACTTGCCTCACTCAACAAGTTTAAGCCTCTTTGGTGTATCTTGGAGTTACCATTGTGAACGCTGAATAATATAACATTTCTAGAAGTTGAGATGTATCCAGCTGTTTGTCCCTTCATTGAATGGTGGGCAGATTGCTGTCTGAATTCTTTTTTTTTTTTTAAGACTTAATTTATTTATTTGACAGAGAGAGATCACAAGTAGGCAGAGAGGCAGGCAAAGAGAGAAGAGGAAGCAGGCTCCCTGCTGAGCAGACAGCCTGATGCAGGGCTGGATCCCAGGACCCTGAGATGGTGACCTGAGCTGGAGGCAGAGGCTTAACCGCTGAGCCACCCAGGCGCCCCTGCTGTTTTTGAATTCTTGTAGTTTCTTTTGTACTGTTTCCGTCTCCTTCATCATGGTCTCCCATGAGTGTCTGCTCCTATATCTTTCTTCTCATAAATCCTAATAGTATCTTTAGTCACCACTTGTCACACTTCCTCCAATTTACTGCTTTTAACAAGCTTGGTTATTGTCTCAAAGTCTTGGTTTTCTAGCCCACAAAAGGTTGGAATTGTAGCTGATGAAAGATAGATTGCCTCTGAGCGAAATCTGACTAGGTATACAGATATCTATTACAGTAACATTGTTCTATTTATTTATTTTGCATTCTTCTGTATTTTTGTGTAAGTTCTGGATATTTGATGTTGCCAGATAAGAAGCTTCCATAGAGAGTATGTGCCAGTGAAAAAATATTTTTATGTAAACACATACATGCATAATTACAGTTCATGCTCACGATCTGAAGAAACTGATAACATTTTATTGCTGGAGAGATACCCATGTAAACAGATTGGGCAAGGAAGTCTCAGTTTAAAGGAAAATTATAGCTTTCCGCTCGCTGAACTGTACTGGGAGTATGATTGATCCCTAACCCTTATGGAGGACAATGCCTGCATGTGCTTTCCTTGTTTGCTCTGTTTCTGATGCTCTCATCAGCAGTGCCACTAAGAGGTCCATAGCACAGCCTACAGGAGGCTGAGCAACTGTGCTCACTCTTTTATACTGTGCACATGATTTTTAAGAGTTTATTGAGATGTGATTTACATATCATAAAATTTACCTGTTTGAATGTGCAATTCAATTTGGTGCAACTCTCTGCACAATCCAATTTTAGAGCATTTCATGCATGTGATATTTCAAAAAAATATTACCATGCTTTTTTTCTGCTATGTCTGAGTACCCACTCTTCTCTGCAAATAGCTGTCTGCCTAAGAGAGATGACGATCCTTACAGGTAGAATGCAAAGAGAAAGATAATTACTGGTTAGATTCCATGGTCAAAATAAGAAATTCAAAGGAAAATGGTAGTTTTACAAGTCAGGCTATTGCCTTGAGACAGGGCTCTCTCAATTCTTTTATTTCCCCTTTAACATGACCTCCTAGGCTTAGGAGACAAAATCATGGAGTCTGTCTATAGTACAGAGAAGATAACCTTTGTGCACCTTTAAAGCTAGGAGGAAAAAGGGAATATTTAATGTAAGAAAAGTCAGTGAAAAATCTCCATTCCTGACATGAGATGATAATGGGGAGGGAAAAAGAGAGTGAAGCAAGGGAGGCAAGTGTTGAAAGACATGATATCTATTTCTCATTACTTGGGATCATGGCAGGTTTATAGAAATATTGAAGGCAATAACAGAGACCTTTACCAGCTTCTCTTGGAGGAGGCCACCTTGCAATCTCTTCACAGCAAAAAGGATGGCTCCCTGAAGTTGGATGTGGAGGGAGAAGCTGGATTTAGCCTTTTACGATGTGGGCATGGCTCTTTCTGGGGAAGGTGGTTGGATCAAGTACCCTTGGTCCTGCCAAGGATCCCTCTCTGATAAAGATGAAGGCAGAAATCATGGGATGGACCTGCTCTACTGGGGAGGTGATGAAGGGTGTGGCATAAGCCTGGAGGATTTATACCATTATCAACAGCCAAGGCGAGGTCACCCCAGTCATGGAGCACCCCCAGTATCTGAGCAAGGTGAGGGAGAGACTATGAATATTCCTCAGCCGTGATGGCTAGGTGGGAAAGGATGTAGAAAGTGAGATTGCTCAGAGACAAAGGTGCCAGTGGACGCTATGCTGATCCAAGGATCTTACCATTCTTCCACCATCTTCAAGTTGAGTCACTTGCAAAAAAATACCTCAAAGCCATCGAGAAGAGTTTTAAGAAGGGGTGATGGGAATCTAGAGAGCAAGCATTTTTACACAGTAAAACTGAGCATCGTCTAAAGAGACTGTTTAATTTATTATATTTGACCAAATTTTAACCAGATTGTACCAAGTAAGGTAAATTTTGTTACTCTTTCTAGCAATGGGGCCTCATGGGGAAGGCAAGATTAATTAAGAACCCAAATAAAAATACTTAAATTTTCTTTTTTTTTTAAATTTTTATTTTTTATAAACATATTTTTATCCCCAGGGGTACATGTCTGTGAATCGCCAGGTTTACACACTTCACAGCACTAACCATAGCAAATACTTCAATTTTCTTGCTTTACCTGTGTGCCCTAAAGGTAATGCTGCCACAAACAAACTTGACACAAATGAAATTGGCTGCTTCAGCCACCGTCATTAACGCCAGTGGCGGCGTCTTTGGGGAGTACAGTTGCCAAAGGTACATATGCACAAAGCTGGGTCTCAGGTCTGTGATGATGAAGTCCCGTGGTAAGTGAGGCTTAGCAGAAAAGTTACTTGTTTTTTAAAGAGGGAAAAGCAAGGAGTGAAAATGTCTGTCAAGTCACCCTATAATTTGAAGCTCAAGTATTACTTCATTCATTCATGCCTACAGTCTCTTACAGGCAAAATAATATAGAAAGGTTTTGGACATAAACCAGCATTGCTGTGCCTGATGTAGTCCCCAGGGCTCCAAGAGACCATCTTCTTCACCATTTCCTCCCATGAACACCACCATGGTGGTCCTGAAATATTTTAGGGAATTCACAGTAGTGCAGAGCATGGATGAGGACCTCTTTTAGAAATGCTGGGATGTGATCTGTGTTTATTACATGAATAGGATTTTAAGTGCAAGATGGCTTTAACCCAAGAATCATAGACAGGTAGAGTGGCAAGATATCTTATAGAGCATCATTTAACTGACAGCATCATTTAACCAGAGGAAAGTACTACCTGCAGTCACAGAACTAGGTAGGGCTAGAGTTGGAGTTAGAACTCCCCCATCCCAAATTCCAGAAGTTCTTTCTGTGCATATTGTCAGAGCAGATAATTAAAAGTAAGAAATCAACACTGTAAAATACTGTTAAAGCAGTTAAATTTTATGTTTGTTTCCACCAGCATCTGAGGTGCAGTGCTGAGAATTTTAGCATTCAGGAGTTTTTTAATGGGAAATATTACAAAACAACTTTCTAAATTACTTAATGTCAGCAAGCCATTGTTAAATATTAAAATCTGTTTCGGTGATTTAGCTGCAGCATTGACAAATTTTAAATTTCCACACTCCAGTTTTTGCCTATTAAATGTATTGCTAAGTCCTCCTTTTGTTTGAGTTGCTTGCTGATAAGACTATTCCCAATGCAGCACTCTGGATATTGTGTTGTTTGATCTCCTAATGCTCTGCATCGACTTTCAAAATCAATAGAGACTTAGTTGGTATTTTATGACATATCTTATCTATTCTTTCAAATGTTATGCAGGCCAAAAACTACATCCAGGGAACATATTTTTTTCATATGCATTTTCATCATGGTATATTCTGTTGTGCCATCAGCTCAGTTTTATTTCAGTACTTAATTTGTGTGAAGCAGTGATGGAGGAGAAAGAAAATCTATGAAAAATTGAATTTCCTAATATTTGTCCGTGGCTTTATTTTTCAAGTTGATGGCACAACAAAAGAGATTTCAGAAAGTAATTGTGAAACATACGTACGATGACAGTTTTGTCCAGAAGTGTTCAATACAATATGTCAGTTTAGCAGTTAATTGTTCTTTTATTGTTTCACGAGTGTTCATCCAGTCTCCCCTTTGAGAGAGGCAGCATCATTTAGTGAAAAGACAAGAGACATTGCAATCAATCATAGTTTGAATATCAGTTTTGTTATTTACTATACCAGCTAGGTGACCTCTACAAAAGGACCACGTTTTTATACCTGTAGAATTGGGAATGATACTCATTGCATAAGATGTCATTAAGAGTTGCATAAAAACATATAGGTGTCTAGTACAGTGTCTGGGACACAGGCATTCAGGGAATGGTGATCATTTTTCCTGATTTGAATTTTCCAGGAGCAGACCTTAATTCAACCATTAGAGAACAAATAGTTTCTTTGGGAGGTGGTTTCAGAGCTAGCCAATCAAGAACATGTTATAAAGCATGGTATTGCTGTGGGTAATCGAAGCTTAATTCTGCTGGAGAACTCAGGGTGTTAGCGAAGAATCCACACCTCAGAGTTTCCCATATGAAAAACCAAAGAGCTGGATATTTATATATTAATTTCTATCAGTGGTTAGTTGAAGGATGCTGAGATACGGCATTAATTTTTCAGAATTCCAGACTTGCCATGTAAGTGGGCAGAGCAGTTTTTGCCAAAATAGAAAAGCTGCAGGCAAAGAGATAAAGATGATTGACTTGGAAATCAGATGGCTTGAGCACAGGTACACACAAGAAGAACTGCTCTACTCCATTTTTATTAACTATTATTACATTTCCTTATTGAAGGACTTTTGTTTTCCTAACTCCTTATCCTGTGGTGTGCCTAAGCCACTTCATACCAGGTCACAAGAGTGTTAAATATTCAGAAAAGTTGTAAGCCAATTATTAAACTGTTAGTATCTTGAGATTAGTTCAGGGGAGTTTTTACACCACAAAAATAGATTAAGTGCTACCAATCAGAAACCAGCTTTCTAGCACACCGTTGTCCTCATCACTCTTCTCCCAGTAGACGGAGAACAGGAATTACATCATAGGCTCAGGAATCAGATAGACCTGAGTTCAAATCTGATCTCTGACACCTTTTGGCTGTGTAGCTATGGGCAAGTCACCTAACATCTGTGGGCCTCAGTGTCCTTATCTGTAAAATGGGTATGTATATAAATTGTACCTTGTGGTGAAGATGAAATGCAATAACCTATATGGGTCAGATGGAGACTATAGAGGAATCTGGAAATGCTCATTACTGCATCTGATATCAAAGACTGTTTGAGAGGCTGGGCCACTGCTTTACTTCTGTCTGAGTGCAAATCCAAGAGTCACAGAGAATAATAGATTAGGAAACCATCCCAGAGGGCAGAAACAGACCCCATTCAATATGTGCAATATGTCCTTGGTTAGATTTCAGAACTGCTATAGACCAGAAACTGGCCCTATGCCAGCCTTTCTTTCCTGGGAGTGTCTATGGTAGTAATCCTGTCCTTCTCACTATTTTATGTTGAGTGTGGTATCTGATACTTTGTTTTTAGTTTATGGGTCTCTGAACTTAGAACAGCTGCAACTAGAACCTTGTATGCTTACAGACCTAATACAAATCACGAGATCCTGGACTACAAGCCTGTTTCTATAACAGGATGAGATTGGGGGTGAGGTTTGGGGATGGGTACAAGCCTATTCTGTGAATAGAAGGAATATGAATAATTTTTGATAAGAGGGTAGACTCCAGTAGATTAGGAAAAAATGTCTTCAAAGTCCTTTATTCTCTCCTAGTATGCATACCACTTTGCAATGTGACATTACCTTCGGTCTTCGAGAGGTGGGCTTTTCAAAAAATTTCTTTGAATCCAGATGTTCTTGTGACTTGCTTTGATCAACAGAGCATGGCAGAGGTGCTGTTATGTAACATAAAATCCAAGGCCTCAAGAGGCTTTGCCGCTTTTACCGTCATTGTCTTCAAACCTGCTGTCACCCTGTGAGGAAGAACAGTCTAATCTCTTTGAAAATGAAACCCTATGTAGAGAACAAGGTCCAGCTATCCCAATCTTTCCAGATGAGCTCAGCTCCCAGCCAATGCACGAGCTTATACAGTTGTGTGAGTGAGCCCAGGCAAGACCAGCAGAGTCACCCAGCCAAGTCACGGAATCATGAGAAACAATGTATCGTTGTTTTCTTAAGTTTTGGAGTCATTTGTTATGCAACTGTAGCTAACTGATACATCCTTTCAATAAATAATTTTTATGCTTAACTTAACCGGAGTGAGTTTTAGTTGTTTGTATTTTCCCAGGGTTGCTGTGTGGGATAAATATACTATTATTTGTAAAGGACTTAAGAAAAACCAGGCACAGAGCGAGTGCTAGATAAATGCTAGCTACTATTATATGAGTGTTATATGAGTACTATTATATCAATTCCAGATGCTTATGAAGGATGAATTATGGACAGCTCTTAGAGGCTCTGGCAGACCTATAGAAGGGGGTACACCAAATAATCTGTGTGCCACGAAATCCTAGTTTTCTCAAATTCAAAATGAGGACATTTGCTAAATTATCTGTAAGTGATTGTCAAACTCTAAGATCCCATGTTCTCACATAAAATTGGCCTCAGACAAACCTTGGCCTAGATGGATCCAAACTCATGCCTCAGCGGGTCTCAGCTAGGGACTAACCCACGCCAGTGTCTTAATGATCTGTTACACACCGTTCCATGAGTACTTCATTTATCGACATCAGAGTAACAATGAGACACGCAGGTATCCCCCAGAACAAACACGTTGACCATAGATCAGGGATATGATCTATAGTGCAGTTTATGTGACTGTGTTGGCTCCCAGGTAGGCTCCAATTTTTAAAATATTTGCTCTGATTTTATATGGGGGCGAGGCTGATTCTGTGCAGTGTAAAGGATGAGACGGAAGATGTTGGTGGCAGCCTCAACTTCTTTCGTATTTCACTGAGCAGTTCATCTCTGTCCCTAAATGTGCATATTCCACTCAGCAATGCATTTGCCCCGCAAGTGACAGAGTTCTCCCTCCATAGAAGGCAGTTTAGACCACCTATTTTTACTTTAAGATGCTTCTTGGAAAGGTCTGTCATTCTAAGCAGCTTCTCAGTATATTCCTTATAATCTCATGTAAGAAACTCGATAAAAAAGTTTTGATAAGTAAGGTTTCCTGCATTTGAGGTTGGCCTCATATGAATGTCACAACATGTGTGTTGAGATGGTAAGGAGCTGAGAGTTACTGTCCTCTAGTCATCTAGAAAATGATCTGCCAAAGGCCTAGGCTAGGAGGCAGAACCCAGGGCACTGATGAGCTTTGTATCGGAGTTTATCAACAGATCATGCAAATGAGGCACCCATTTATAGCATTTATTTAAATTTTCATTTAAATTTCTGGTTAAATGGAATACATTTAAAGTTCTGAAGTCAACACTTGAGCAAATTGGTTTTAAAACTATATATTAAATTGTAGCACATTACAATTTAATGCATAGTTCTAAGATAATTGCTTATTGTTTAAGGAGTACAAAATATATGTCCAAATAGTTTAGTGTGGTTGATGAGACAAAAGAAGCAGTGTCTTCTTGTTTGCCTTTTTTGAAAAAAGTAGGACGTGGTAATTATCAACATGGTGCCTGAACTCAGGGTATCTGGCTTTGAATTATGCTTCTACCACTTATTTGCTGTCTGATTTGGGCAGTTTTTGTAATCTCTCTGGCCTCAGTTACTCTATCTGTTAAATGGAGTTAATAAAGATATTTTCCTCATAAGGTTATTATGAGGCCTAAACGAAATAATTTGTACAAGGTGCCTGATCCATTGTAAATATCTTATGTTAACTACTGGTACTATTTTATAAGTAATTATGACATCTTCTACTAGAAAAGATAAAATCACATAGGTGGCTCCATCTGTGGCTTGCATTATATTTCTTTTTGGCAGGGTTGTAGTAAACTCTTTTTGCTAAGACAGTACTCTACCCATTGACCTCAATCATCCAGATTTATATTTAAGAAGAATATTTTTTAAAAGAGAAAATAAAACACCAAGCTTATTTTCTGTAACTGGATGATCTCCAAGTTTTAGAGAATAAGAAAGATAGATGGGGAATTCTGAAGTTTCAGAGATATACCGAGTAAGGCGTGTCTAGTTGGTTTTAGCTTTCCTTACCTGGAAATGGCTTACAGAAGCTAAGTTATTCAGAGTAGGAGTTATGGTTGTCCTGTTTCACAGAACACAGAATGACTCTTGCTCACTTTTAGGGGGGATTTACTGAAAGGATCTTGGAACTCACAGAATTGGAAAGAGAGCTTAATAATTAGGCCTTCAAAAAGACAGACACTGGGCACGTGGGTGGCTCAGTGGGTTAAGCTGCTGCCTTTGGCTCAGGTCATGATCTCAGAGTCCTGAGATCGAGTTCTGCATCGGGCTCTCTGATCAGCGGGGAGCCTGCTTCCCTCTCTCTCTCTCTGCCTGCCTCTCTGTCTACTTGTGATCTCTCTCTGTCAAATAAATAAATAAAATCTTGAAAAAAAAGACAGAAACTAAGGCAACTCTGGGGATCTAAAATACCTGCTCCTTTAGGTACCTGAGATACCCACAAAAGAGCACAACCTTAATTGGCAGTCATGCCAAGACCATGTCTGGTGGGAAGGGTGGTCCAAGCTGGGATACTGGTTAGCCCCAAAATGCCCTAAGCAAACAATCAGACTAAAAATGGGTATTCTCCCTACTCAGTCTTATCTCAGAAAACATGAGACATTTACACAGCCAGGAGTCAAATCTGATGTTTTATAAATATATGAAGACAAGAAGCAAGATGGAGAATCAGAGAGGACAAGGAGCCAAGGTGGCACAGGGGAAAAATGACAGCACAAACTGTGTCTACAGGGGTGGCAGTGGCTAATGAAGGAGAGGGGACACACAGTGAGAACAGCTCCTGGGGAATATATTGCACCTTGGTGCTGTAGCTCCCACTGAGTCAAATGAAAGCATATCCTCCATAGCCAAGTTCTCTAGCCTGGAGCTGAAAAATGGGCCTGAAATTTACTATGTGGGTATGACAAATTCAATTTTCTCATAGAGTCTGACTACATTCAAGTCCTTGCAAGGTAAAGTTGTATCCATCAGAAAAGTTCCTAAGTTTTAGAGCTGGGATGGTTGGTGGGTGGGGGTAGTTTCAAGAGCTCCTTATCAATATGACAAGCTAAGACATAGAATAGTAGCATATATAGCTTATCAAGTAATGTCTACTCAAACAATAGGAAGAAATGACTCTGGAAAACCTACTCTCCTGAAAATATCAGAAGTTTACCTAATTCCTGGCCTAATGTCCAGTGAAAGGAAAACCTTCCTGAAATTAAAATAAATATCAATACCCGTTATCCAATATTCAGTATCAACAAAGTGGGTATAAAAGTCATAAACTTCAACATCATAAAAACCATAAATGACAAGCCCACAACTAATATCATCCTCAAAGGTAGAAAGCCTTTTTTCCAAGATCAAGAACAAGACAAGGATGCTTACTCTTACTGCTTTTATGCAACATAGTATTAGAATTCATAGCCAGAGAAATTAGGGAAGAAAAAAAAATTAAAGACATCTGAATTGAAAAAGGAGAAGTCACTATTTACAGATGACATGATAATATAAAAAAACCCTAAAGATTTCATCAAAAAGTTGTTAGAACTTATAAATGAATTTAGTAAAGTTGTAAGATAAAAAATCAATACACAAAATATGCTGAATTTCTACATAATAATAACAAACCATCAGAAAGAGAAAACAATTCCATTTACAACTTCATCAAAAAGGAATAAAATACAGAGGGATAAATTTAACCAAGTGAGTGAAAGACATGTATATTGAAAACTATAAGACATTAAGAAAAAAATTGAAGAAGACACAAATAAATGCAAATATATTCCGTGTTCATGGGTTGGAAGAATTAATATTGTTAAAATGTCCATACTACCCAAAACAATGTACAGATTCAATGCAATCACTATCAAAATTCCAATGGTGTATTTCTAAAGAAATAGAACAAATAATCATAAAATTTGTATGGGACCACACACACA
>PISX010028906.1:0-20841 GCA_004024625.1 Mellivora capensis | reverse complement strand
TGCTATCTCAATGTGGTTTTAATTTGAATCTCCCTGATGGCTAGTGATGATGAACATTTTTTCATGTGTCTGATAGCCATTTGTATGTCTTCATTGGAGAAGTGTCTGTTCATATCTTCTGCCCATTTTTTGATATGATTATCTGTTTTGTGTGTGTTGAGTTTGAGAAGTTCTTTATAGATCCTGGATATCAACCTTTAAACAAACCACACTTTAACTAAATATTGCTTATGGGACATACCTTTAAACATTTTTTTTTCTTATTTTTTAAAGTAGGCTCTACACTAAGGTGGGGCTTGAACTCTCCACCCTAAGATTAAGAGTCACATGCCCTACTGACAGAGCCAGCCGGTGCTCCACTTATGAGACACATCTAAGATAAAATAATTCAGAAAAGTTGAGAACAAAAAGCTGGAAAATGATGTAGCATGTAAACATTAGAAGAAAGTTGGTGAAGTTATGTTAATACTAAACAATAGATTTTAAAGCAGAAAGCATTTTTAAACAAAATAAAGGGTACCTGATAAGGATTCATGCCTTACGATTCACATGGTTTGTAATGAGAAATTCATGAGAAGTTTGGCAGTTCTAAAGATACATACCACAAATAATATGGCCTCATAATACATAAAATTGACAAAACTATGAGGAAAAAACTAAATTCACAGTTATAGTTGAAGATTTTTATTTTAAGATTTTATTTATTTGAGAGAATGAGAGCAAGAGAGCGTAAGCAGGGTGAGGGGCAGGGGGACAGGGAAACCTGAGCAGGGAGCCTGGTGCGGGCTCAGTGTGGGGCTTGATCCCAGGACCTTGGATGAAGACAGACCCCCCCTCCCCCCCTTTTTTTAAAGAATTAATTAATTTATTTGTCAGAGAGAGAGAGAAAGTAGAAGCAGGCGGAGTGGCAGGCAGAGGCAGAGAGAGAAGCAGGCTCCCTGCTGAGCAAGGAGCCAGATGTGGGACTCGATCCCAGGACCCTGGCATCATGACCTGAGCTGAAGGTAGTAGCTTAACTGACTGAGCCACTCAGGCACCCCTGAAGACAAACCCTTAACCAACTGAGCCAGCTAGGCACCCCTAGAGTTGCCTAGGGGTGATTTTCAGTAATTCATAGGACAAGTAGACCCAAAAAAGTCATTAACAGTTTGGAAGATTTGGATAATACAATTTTTTATCTTGATCTACTGGAAAGAAACCTTCCAAATTTTAAGGCAGAATGGTATTTTTTATTAACATATAATTTATTATTTGCCCCAGAGCTACAGGTCTGTGAGTCATCAGACTTACACATTTCATAGCACTCACCATAGCACATACCCTCCCCAATGTCCATAATCCGGCCACCCTAACCCTCCTCCCCGACCCTCCAGCAACCCTCAGTTTGTTTCATGAGATTAAGAGTCTTTTATGGTTTGTCTTCTGATCCCATCTTGTTTCATTGTCTCCCTCCTCCCCCCATGACCCTCTGCCCTCCCTCTCAAATTCCTCATATCAGAGAGACGATATGATAATTGCCTTTCTCTGACTGACTTATTTCACTTGGCATGATACCCTCTAGTTCCATCCATGTCATTGCAAATGGCAAGATTTTTTTCTTTTGATGTTTGCATAGTATTCCATTTTATATATGTATATATATATATACACACATACACATACCACATCTTCTTTATCCATTCATCTGTTGATGAACCCATCTAGGTTCCTTACATAGTTTGGCCATTGTGGACATTGCTGCTATAAACATTCGAGTGCACATTCCCCTACATTTTGTATCTTTAGGGTAAATACCCAGTAGTGTGATTGCTGGGTCGTAGAGTACCTCTATTTTCAACTTTTTGAGGAACCTCCATACTGTTTTCCAGAGCGGTTGCACCAGTTTGCATTCCCACCAACAGTGTAGGAGGGTTCCCCTTTCTCCGCATCCTCGCCAGCATCTGTCATTTCCTGACTTGTTAATTTTAGCCATTCTGACTGGTGTGAGGTAATATCTCATTGTGGTTTTGATTTGTATTTCCCTGATGCCAAGTGATGTGGAGCACTTTTTCATGTGTCTGTTGGCCATCTGGGTGTCTTCTTTGCAGAAATGTCTGTTCATGTCTTCTAACCATTTCTTGATTGGATTATTTGTTCTTTGGGTGTTGAGTTTGATAAGTTCTTTATAAATTTTGGATACTAGCCCTTTATATGATATGTCATTTGCAAATATCTTCTCCCATTCTGTCAGTTGTCTTTTGGTTTTGTAGACTGTTTCCTTTGCTGTGCAAAAGCTTTAGATCTTGATGAAGTCCCAATAGTTCATTTTTGCCCTTGCTTCCCTTGCCTTTGGCGATGTTTCTAGGAGGAAGTTGGTGTGGCTGAGGTCAAAGAGGTAGCTGCCTGTGTTCTCAAGGATTTTGATGGATTCCTGTCCCACATTGAGGTCTTTCGTCCATTTTGAGTCTATTTTTGTGTGTGGTGTAAGGAAATAGTTCAGTTTCATTATTCTGCATGTGGCTGTCCAATTTTCCTAACACCATTTGTTGAAGAGACTGTCTTTTTTTCCATTGGACATTCTTTCCTGCTTTGTCAAAGAGTAGTTGACCATAGAGCTGAGGGTCCATTTCTGGGCTCTCTATTCTGTTCCATTGATCTATGTGTCTGTTTTTGTGCCAGTACCCTACTGTCTTGATGATTAGAGCTTTGTAACAGAGCTTGAAATCTGAAATTCTGATGCCACCAACTTTGGTTTTTTTTTAACATTCCTCTGGCTATTTGGGGTCTTTTCTGATTCTCTATCAATTTTAGGATTATTTGTTCCATTTCTTTCTTTTTTTTTTTTAAAGATTTTATTTATTTATTTGACAGAGAGAAGTAGGCAGAGAGTAGGCAGAGAGGCAGACAGAGAGAGAGAGGAGGAAGTGGGCTCCCTGCTGAGCAGAGAGCCCAATGTGGGGCTCGATCCCAGGCCCTGGGAACATGACCTGAGCCGAAGGCAGAGGCTTTAACCCACTGAGCCACCCAGGCGCCCCATTTGTTCCATTTCTTTGAAAAAAAAAAAAAAAAAGGATGGTATATTGATAGGGATTGTGTTAAACGTGTAGATTGCTTCAGGTAGCAGAAACATTTTCACAATATTGGTTCTTCCAATCCATGCTCATGGAACTATTTTCCATTTCTTTGCGTCTTCCTCAATTTCTTTCATGAGGACTTTATAGTTTTCTGAGTATAGATTCTTTGCCTCTTTGGTTAGGTTTATTCCTAGGTATCTTATGGCTTTGGGTGCAATTGTAAATGGGATCGACTCCTTAATTTCTCTTTCTTCTGTCTTGTTGTTGATATATAGGAATGCAACTGATTTCTGTGCATTGATTTTATATCCTGACACTTTACTGAATTCCTATATGAGTAGCAGTTTTGGAGTGGAGTCTTTTGGATTTTCCACATAAAGTATCATATCATCTGCAAAGAGTGAGAGTTTGATTTCTTCTTTGTTGATTCGGATGCCCTTTATTTCTTTTTGTTGTCTGATTGCTGAGGCTAGGACTTCTAGTACTATGTTGAATAGCAGTGGTGATAGTGGACATCCCTGCCGTGTTCCTGACCTTAGGGGAAAAGCTCTCAGTTTTTCCCCACTGAGAATGATATTCACTTGGGTTTTTCATAGATGGCTCTAATGATATTGAGGTATGTACCCTCTATGCCTACACTGGGAAGAGTTTTGATCAAGAAAGGATGTTATACTTTGCCAAATGCTTTTTCAGCATCTATTGAGAGTATCATATGGTTCTTGTTCTTTCTTTTATTAATGTATTGTATCACATTGATTGATTTGTGGATGTTGAACCAACCTTGCAGCCCAGGAACACATCCCACTTGGTAGTGGTGAATAATCCTTTTCATGTATTGTTGGGTTTTATTGGCTAGTATTTTGGTGAGAACTTTTGCATCTGTGTTCATCAAGGATATTGTTCTGTAATTCTCCTTTTTGATGGAGTCTTTGGTTTTGGGATCAAGGTCATGCTGGCCTCATAAAATGAGTTTGGAGGTTTCCTTCCATTTCTATTTTTTGGAACAGTTTCAGGAGAATAGGTATTAATTCTTCTTTAAATGTTTGGTAGAATTCCTCTGGAAAGCCATCTGGCCCTGGGCTTTTGTTTTTTTGGGAGATTTTTGATGACTGCTTCAATATCCTTATTGGTTATGGGTCTGTTCAGGTCTTCTATTTCTTCCTGGTTCTGTTTTGGTAGTTTATATGTCTCTAGGAATGCACCCATTTCTTCCAGATTGTCAAATTTGCTGGTGTATAGTTGCTCATAATACGTTCTTATAATTGTTTGTATTTCTATGGTGTTGGTTGTAATCTCTCCTCTTTTATTCATGATTTTATTAATTTGGGCCTTTTCTCTTTTCTTTTTGGTAAGTCTGGCCAGGGGTTTATCAATCTTATTAATTCTTTCCAAGAACCGGCTCCTAGTTTCATTGATTTGTTCTACTGTTCTTTTGGTTTCTGTTTCATTGATTTCTCCTCTGATCTGTATTATCTCTGTTCTCCTGCTGGTTTTAGGCTTTCTTTGCAATTCTCTCTCCAGCTCCTTTAGGTGTAGGGTCAGGTTGTGTCCTTGAGACCTTTCTTGTTTCTTGAGAAAGGCTTGTATTGCTATAGACTTTCCTCTCAGGACTACCTTTGCTGTGTTCCATAGGTTTTGAATAGTTGTGTTTTCATTTTCATTTTTTTCCTTGAATTTTTTCAATTCTTCTTTAATTTCCTGGTTGACCCGTTCATTCTTTAGTAGGATGCTCTTTAGCTTCCATGTATTTGAGTTCTTTCCAACTTTCCTGTTGTGATTGAGTTGTATTTTCAGAGCATTGTGGTCTGAAAATATGCAGGGAATGATCCCAATTTTTGGTACCATTTGAGACCCGATTTGTGACCCAGGATGTGATCTATTCTGGAGAATGTTCCATGTGCACTAGAGAAGAATGTGTATTCTGTTGTTTTGGGGTGGAATGTTCTAAGCATGTCTGTGATGTCCATCTGGTCCAGTGTGTCATTTAATGCCTTTATTTCCTTGTTGATCTTTTGGTTAGATGATCTGTCCATTTCAGTATGGGGGGGTGTTAACGTCCCCTACTATTATTGTATTATTGTCAATTGGTTCTTTGATTTTTTTACTAATTGGTTTATAGAATTGGCTGCTCCCATGTTAGGGGCATAGCTATTTAAAATTTTTAGATCTTCTTGTTGGACAGACCCTTTAAGTATGATATAGTATCCTTCCTCATCTCTTATTATAGTCTTTGGCTTAAAATCTAATTTATCTGATATAAGGATTGTGACCCCAGCTTTCTTTTGATGCCCATTAGCATGGCAAATTGTTTTCCACCCCCTCACTTGAAATCTGGAGGAGTCTTTGGGTCTAAAATGAGTTTCTTGTAGATAGCATATTGATGGGTTTTGTTTTTTTATCCATTCTGATACCCTATGTCTTTTGATTGGGGCATTTAGCCCATTTACATTCAGGATAACTATTGAAAGATACGAATTTAGTGCCACTGTATTGCCTGTAAGGCTCCTGTTACTGTATATTGTCTCTTCCTTTTTGACCTGGTAATTTTAGGCTTTCTCTTTACTTAGAGGACTCCTTTCAAAGTTCTCTGTGCCTCCTGGATTTTGATGCTCGTTCCCTTTGCCAAATGAGGGAAATTCTATGCTATAATTTGCTCCAATATACTTTCTGCCCCCCTCTCTCTTTCTCCTTCCTCTTCTGGTATCCCAGTTATTCTAATGTTGTTTCATCTTATCATATCACTTATCTGTCAAATTCAACCCTCATGTTCTCCTGGCTCTGGAGTTCCACAGTTCTTGTTAATTGGTGAACGTGGTCTTGGCTGGATGTTCTTGCTGATCTTCTGGGGGAGGAGCCTGTTGCAGTGATTCTCAAATGTCTTTGTCTGAGGCGGAATTGCACCACCCTTGCTGGGGGCCAGGCTAAGAAATCTGCTCAGGTTCGCTCTTGGTAGCTTTTGTTCCTTGAATGCTTTCCATACAGTTTCAAGGATGGGAATGAAAATGGCAGCCTCCCAATCTCTGACCCAGAGCAGCCAAGATCTCGGGGCCTCACTCCTCATTTTGCCTTCAGAGGAAAGCTGTCAATCCCTCCTATCGCCCTGGTCTCCAGCCACACTCTGAGCTCACCCGGCCTGTGACCAAGCATTTCTATCTCTGGTGCGTGAGCCCATTTGGAGTCTTCAAACCCAGCAGATTCTTGCTGTGTGCTCCTGCACCACTCCTCCTGGAGGAGTAAGGAGGGGATTTCCCCAGATCCGGTGCTTGTGGGGTCTCTGCTCAAAAAGCAGAGGCCTGACTGTGCCTTGGATCATGGTTTATGGTAATCTGAACTGAGAGCCCCTCCTCGGCTCCATCTCTGCAGGCAGCTTCCCTGCTTCAATACCTGGGAGCTCTGACACACTCAGACACCTCTGGTGCGTCCTGAGACCACACTGTCCCTGTGAGGGCTCCGCCCCCATGCTTAGGTTTTGGAGCGACGTCCCTCGGTGGAGCAGACTTCTAAAAGTTGCGATTTTTTGCTCCGCTGCTCTCTCACTTGCCAGGAGCTGGCCCCTCCCCTGGAGGTCTATCTTCCTGTCACTTCAGATTCACTTCTCCACATGTCCTACCTTCCAGAAAGTGGTTGATTTTATGTTCCTAGAATTGCTATTCTTCTTCTCTTCTCTCTCCTGTTGAGTTTTTAGCTGTTCAGAATGGTTTGATAACTATCTAGCTGAACTCTTGGGACCTGATGATATCTCAGTCTCCTACTCCTCTGCCATCTTGCTCCTTCCAAAATGGTATTTAACCTTGAATTCTACACCTGGACAAATCAAGTATAAGAATAGAATAAAGGTTTTCAGATGTGTAAGTTTTACTCAAATTCGGAAGTTTTACTTCTTTGCATACTTTCTCTGGAAGCTACTGAAGGATGTTTTCCAGTAAAAAAAGGGAATAATATAATTAATTAATAATTCAATAGTAGTGAAGGAAGACCTGGGTTTTGGGAAACAAGAGATTCAACAGCGTAGAGCTAGGTGTAGGAAAGCCCCAGAAAGCAGGCTTTGGAGGAGGTCTGAAGAACATCTGGCCCAGGCTGGATAGGAGGACACAGGACTCCAAGTAAAAAAAAAAGTGGAACTTAGAGATTGCCTCATGTATTTGGTTATCAGATAGGAAGTTCAGTACTATTGGAAGGGTCGTGGGGAAAGATTTAGTATTAGGTACATAAAAAAACTAAGCACACTGAAAAGTAGAGAGAAAGAAAGATAATGTGACTCAGAAGTAGACAATATTTTCTTTTTTTGGTATTTTTTATTTTAGTTAGGCTCCACACCCAATGTGGGGCTCGAACTCATGACCCTGAGATCTAGAGTCACATGCTTTATGGACAGTGCCAGCCAGGCATCCCAACAATATTTTCATGGCCATACTAAGATAAATACCAAAATTGACTATATGATTTTATCTGGGACATGATGTAAGATCACAGAATCCACATCTTCCATAGCAGAAAGCTAATACTTAATGTCTGAAGTTGAAATTCTAGAAATAGTAATATGGATATAATTTTTAAACTATTACAGTAAATACTTAATTGTCCTATATTTTCTAAAAGTTTTAAAGTTTTACTTTTATATTTATGGCATGAATCAATATTATGTTACTATATAGAATAAACTCAAGATCAGTGTTATCTAGGTAAAAGAGTTGGGAATGATTGTGGGTAGTGGATTCGAGCCTAGGGAAGTGTGAGATGGAAGATTGTGTTTTTTTGTTATAAATCTTGTAATACTATTTAACTTAATAAATTAAATATGTGTATTATTTATATGAAATTAAAATTGTGTTACAGCAAACTCAAGGTTAGCAATGAGGCATTATTGACATTTGCATTAAATATCTCCAGCACTTCTTGTTGGAATTAGTGATAGCAAAACTCCTTTGTGGTTTGTCTCTCCACTTGCTTGCGGCTGCATGGCTGCAAGTCAGTACAAAGTTAAGATCTGTGTTGTTCCTCCGCTCCCCAAAGGAACGGGGTACTTAACGCAGTTATACAGGATGCCATTCTCTCAGCGCTTTCCTTATTTGAAATTACTGCGCA
The DNA here is from genome assembly GCA_004024625.1 of Mellivora capensis. NCBI lineage: Eukaryota > Metazoa > Chordata > Mammalia > Carnivora > Mustelidae > Mellivora > Mellivora capensis. The sequence continues at coordinate 12,703 of PISX010028906.1, read as the reverse complement.
ACCACGCACCATGATATTTGGATTTCATTAGGAACAAACTTGGCTGTAAACACATTAATGCATGCATTGAAATTCTGGGTTAGTGCTTAGTTATGAAGTTGTCAATTAGCTGATTAGGCTATGTTGCTGTTAATTATTTTGGGGGAGGGTTATTACTGAATTGAAAATATAAAATTCAGGGGCGCCTGGGTGGCTCAGTGGGTTAAGCCTCTGCCTTCGGCTCAGGTCATGATCTCATGATTTCAGGGTCCTGGGATTGAGCCCCGCATCGGGCTCTCTGCTCAGCGGGGAGCCTGCTTCCTTCTCTCTCTCTGCCTGCCTCTCTGCCTACTTGTGATCTCTGTCAAATAAATAAATAAAATCTTTAAAAATATATATATAAAATTCAAAATTCTCTAAGAAAACACTTATCCATGAGAATATTTGCCAACCTTCTGCTGCCGTCTTTGGTTTGAAAAACATTAACTTCTGCTCTAGACCTTATTATAATAAAGTCCTAAATCCTTAGAAGATGATTAGATCTCTTATAGGGCTGGTTTGACCTTGAATTGAAATGCTTTTTAGTTCAGGGATTTTTTTGATTTAGCAGTGATGCATTATCTGATAGGCTTTCAGATAAACAAAGGCAGATTCAGGTTTTCAGACTGTCCAGGCTACCTCATCTCGGCCCAGAAGGTTGGGACAGTGTCCTGGTTGTCCCTGCTTCTACTGTTGTGTCCTCCTCTAACAGCAGAACCAGCATGACTGTACAGCAGATCACGTTACTCTCCTACTTTCCACCCTCAGGTGGCTCCTTCAAAACCCCTCCTCATATAGGTGGAGCAGGATCCAAGCCTCTCATTATGGCCTGTAGGACCATGCCTCTATCTATGACCTCATCTTATAGTATATTCTAGGCTACCGTGCTCATCAAACCCCTGTCACACTGGTGTTCTTCTTGTCCTTCAAACGTCCAGGCTAATTCTTAGTGCGGGACTTTTGGGGAAGACATTTATGCCTGGATTTTCTTTATCCAGTCCTTCTAATGGGGGCTTTTGTTTCTTCATTCAGGACTCAGGTAAATGTGATCTCCTAAGAGAGAGCCGAAATAACTCTCTTTCCACCTCTCCCGTCCCTGCTGTCGCTTTGCCCCTTCTTATTGTTTTGAAGGCACTTACCCCCTAAATTATGTGTATTTCCAGTTCCATGCCAGCTCTTTCCTTTGTTTTCTATGGCTTTTTTTTCTCCAACATTTCTAACAATTTCCAGGAGTACGTACATGTGTGGTGTCAGCATCCCTTTGTTAGTGGGTCCTGATTAAGGTCACTTTTCCTCTAAGAGAGCATTTCTTAACCCTGACTACACAATAGCATCACCTGAAATCATTTAAAAAGTGCTGATGCCATAGTCTCTCATGGTTCATCTCCCCCTCCATGAGAGACTATGGACTCTGAAAAACAACCTGAGGGTTTTGAAGGGGCGGGGGGTGGGAGGTTGGGGGAGCCAGGTGGTGGGTATTATGGAGGGCACGCATTGCATGGAGCACTGGGTGTGGTGCAAAAACAATAAATTCTGTTACGCTGAAAAGAAATTAAAATAAATAAATAAATAAATAAATAAATAAATAAATGTATGCAGTTTGATAAATTTTTATGCATTATGTCCATGAACCCACCACTACAATCAAGATAATGAACATTTTCACAACTTCCAAAAGATTCCCTATGTGCCTTTTTGATTCATTCTTTCCTGCTGCCCTACCAACTTATCCTCAGGCGATCAGTGATCTGTTTGTGGTCACTTTAGGTTGGTTTCCATTTCTGAGAATTTCATATATATATGCCATGTTACTTTTTATTGCTGAGCAGTATTATACTGTGTAGGTATACCACAATTTGTTTATCCCTTTTACCTACTGGTAGGGCTTTTGACAGTTTCAAGATTAAAAACAAAGCTGCTTTGTACATTCAAAAAAAAAATACTGATGCCAGGCTCCACCCCATTCAGCCAGAATCTCAGAGAGGGCAGGGTGAGGCCTGGCTCATACTTTTTGCAGATGTTCATCAGGTAATTAAAATGTGCAGCCAGGGTTAAGAACCTGCCTTCAAAGTTAGTGGAGGTAGCAGTGGAAGGAGGACAGGAGGGAGGACAGTGCTTTTTGTCACATATAACCTGAGCCACTGCCTGAAGCTTTCCAGGCCTGCTGCCCTTTTTGTGGCTATTACTGTCCCCTAAGTTCTGTTGCTTCCACCAAGTGTGGTCTAGTAAGAGAAAGCCTCTAGGGACCCTGCCCAAGCTGGAGCCGATCTGTTCTAGACCACTGGGCCCCTGCCCTTTCTTCTCTCCATTTAGATGCTCTGTTTATTTTCTAACACTTATTGGTGCTGCATGGTAAGGATATGATAAGTTCCTTAAAAATTTGTATTTTGGCATAATTTTACATGGACAGGAAAGGAGCAAAGATAGTGCAGAGAGTTTGTATATGCTCTTTGCCTTTTTCTAATGTTAACATCTCCTATTACAAGGATACATTTGTCAAAATTAAGAAATTAACACTGATATCATATGTTAAACCCCATTCTTTATTCAGATTTTACCAATTTTTCCACGAATGTCTTTTTTTCTGTCCCAGAATCCATTCCAGGATATGCCATTGCATATAGTTACTATGTTCCCTTAAATTTCTCCAGCCTGTGACAGTTCCTCAAGCTTTCCTTATTTTTATGTCCTTGACACTTTCAAAGAGTGCTTGTTAGATGTTTCATAGAATGTCCATTACTTTGGGTTTATCTGATGTTTTCTTTTCCTTTTTTAAAAAAGATTTTATTTATTTATTTGATAGATTGAGATCACAAGTAGGCAGAGAGGCAGGCAGAGAGAGAGAGAGAGAGAGAGGGAAGCAGGCTCCCCACTGAGCAGAGAGCCTGATGTGGGGCTCGAACCCAGGACCCTGAGATCATGACCTGAGCCGAAGGCAGAGGCTTTAACCCACTGAGCCACCCAGGTGCCCCGTATCTGATGTTTTCTTATGCTTAAACTGGGGTGATGGGCTTTTTGGGAGGAATAGCACAGAGGTGAAATGCCCTTCTCATGGTATCATGTCAGGGGTACCCAATGTCAGCATGGTCCATCACTGATCATGTTAACTTTGATCTCCTGGTTAGAGTGGGGTCTGCCAGCTTTCTCTACCATAAATTCACTGCTTTTCCCTTTCTGTACAGCATTCTGGTCACTAAGCTGATCCTACTCTCAAGTTGAGGGGAATTAAGCTATACCTTCTGGGGGTGGGCAGTATCTACAGATACTTGTAATTATTCTGAAAGGATGATTTATCCATTCTTCCTCATTTATTTGTTTACTCATTCATATCAGTACACACTCATGCATATATGTCTTACTCTTTTGGTTATAATCAGTTGCTATTGTTATTTATTTTGTTGCTTAAATCCAACTTGGGGCACCTGGGTGGCTTGTTGGCTAAGTGTCGGCCTTCGGCTCAGGTCATGATCCTGAGGTCCTGGGATGCAGCCCCACAGTGGGTTCCCAGCTCAGTGGGGAGCCTGCTTCTCCCTCTCCCTCTACCCCTCCCCTGTGTGTTCTCTCTTTTTCTCTGTCTCAAATAAGTAAAATAAAGTAAAATAAAATAAAATAAAATAAAACTGTGAAAGTTTCTCCAGGTTTGGCTATGGGTTGCACTTTTAGGTTGGATTCTGTGTCTGTCTCCATCTTTTCCTTTGTTTTGCTCTCTCTCTTTCTCCCTACCTGTCTCTCCCTCTCTTCTAGCTTTTCTCTGCCTCTTTTTAATGTCAGTTTCTGGCACCAGGACATGTTCATTTTTATTTTCCTTGCCTTAGCCCTGCAACTAAGTGCTTTTTAAAATATACATCATCTCACCAAATCCTCAAGATAGCCCAGTGGGGTGAATAGGCATTAACTCCATTTTTACAAATCTTTGAGGCTGAATCCATGTAGTGAGTGGCCTACTGAGAACATGAAAACTGCATTGTTTGAACCAAACAGCACCGTTTCGTTATTGACCACTAAGGTATATGCCTTCTCCTTCTGAGAAGTTCATTCTTAGACAAATCTGTGGAGAAAACACTGACTGGTACGGTGCAAACTGTTTCCCATAACTCTTCTTTCTCCTTCCAGGACTTTCTATCCCTGGGAACTCAACAATGAACAAAACAGAAAAATCCCTGCCTTCATGGACTCTACACTGTAGTAGGATAATAATAGTAATTATCGAACATAAAGAATTTTAGGTACTGTTTGTCACTTTATATGTATTAAGAGAGAGAACTGAGTCACAGTGAGGGTAAGTTATTTGTCCAGGATTGCCCTGCCAGTTCAGTGACTGGTCCAGGATGCCCTTGCTGGCTCAGTGACGTGTCTAGGATCCCCTTACTGGTTCATTGGCTTGTCTGCGATCACCCTGCCGGTTTAGGGACTGGTCCGGGATTGCCCTGCCAGTTCAGTCATTTGTCCAGGATCCCCCTGGCAGTTCATTGACTCGTCCAGGATCCTCCTGCTGGTTTAGTGACTCGTCCAGGATCCCCCTGCCAGTTCATTGACTCATCCAGGATCCCCCTGCCAGTTCATTGACTCATCCAGGATCACCCTGCCGGTTCAGTGACTTGTCCAGGATACCCCTGCCAGTTCATTGACTCGTCCAGAATCCCCCTGCTGGTTTAGTGACTCATCCAGGATCCCCCTGCCAGTTCATTGACTCGTCCAGGATCCCCCTGCCGGTTTAGTGACTCGTCCGGCATTGCCCTGCTAGTAAGCAGTGGAGGCAGACTTTGAACCAGGCAGTCTCGCTGTTCTGCCTTTACCACTACATACTCTCTACTGTTGCCTTCCTGTGAGGAGAGGAAGCTTAGGGGGGTGAGTTACATATCTACACTCTCGACCTATGTTCAAACTAATCCCAGTTGAGTTGTGTGTAATAGAAGTTCCTGATAATTTGGAGGCCGCATTACAGATTTCCTCCTTTTTGTAGTTCTTTGGTTATTTCTGTTAGAATGGGGAGAGCTCACTATCTGTGCCTGGAAACCCACTGGACGTTTTTAAATAGGGTTTTGATTAGTGCCTCTTTGTGTGTCAGAACTTTGAACCGGAAGCCGAGGTTGGGGTTACAGTGGCATTCTTCATGAGGCGTATCTTGGGTCTACACTGAGACTTAAAAGTGGAAAAGCTGTATGGAGATGAGGGAATGTGTAATCTAGGAGATAACCCAGGTGTCAAATTGATAGGCCTTGATGATGTGGGGAATGAGGTAAAGGACTGAAAAAGATCCCCCAAATTTCTAGCATGGGCAGATATTTTAGAGTCAATCAAAATTAGTGATGTCTCCCTTTTCCTGGGCTATATCATGTGTTGGTATTTTCAGCTATAATGATGCAGAACTTTTAGGATACCAACAAACAAGAGCCGATCTAAGAGTTTTGTGTGTCATTTATTTCTTATCAAATGCAGATAATATTTAGAGTAAGCTGAGGGTTTGGAACTTTTATATTTTGAATGGTTCTGGATTTTGGAATGGCTGTTTCTCCATTTGTAAGTAGAGGTAGGTGACTGCAACCCATAGACCAGACCTTTTAAGAAGAGCTGGCTCTAATTTTCTTTAGTAGGAGAGAGATATTTGATCAAAACTGAAATTTATTTATAATTTTCCTCATAGGAAAGCCCTGTTCTACTTCTTTTACTTGTTTTGGGAAATAAAACTGTTTAAAAATTCTTTTCATTTTTCTTTTCTTGGCGCAGACATACAGATAGCTTGCAAGAAAGCATGAAGGGAGGTGGGTAGGGGATGGACAAAACAGATAACAAGGATTCAGAGCTACAAAATTGCAGTTATAAAGTACATAACTTACTGGAATGAAAAGCACAGTATAGGGAACATCATTAATAATTCTGTAATTACGTTGCATGGTGACAGATGGTGACTACATTTACCCTAGTGACCACTGAGTAATGTACAGAATTTTTAAATCACTCTGTTGTACATCTGAAACTAATATAACATTGAATGTCAATTGTACTTAAATAAAAAAGGAAGCATAAGGGGTCAAGCTGACTAAACTTGCCTCAGAAGGGTGTTGTAATTTATCTGTACCCTCTTTCTGTAAGGAAGGGAGAAGGATGACGGGCCCCTGGGGAGGCCACGTGCAGGGGTGTTGCTGGTGGAGTGTTCTCTTCTGTTCTTTCCACCAGGATGCTGGTGCCTCCCTTCTCTCAACACTAGGTCGCATGGCTGTTCATGGAATCCATATCTGAATTTAGCTAGAGGTTTGCTGAACTGAGGTTTTTAGTCTCTTGATTTTGTTGCCTGATACTAGGATGAAGCTAGGGCCACAGATATCACGTGAAGTCCCCTCCTACTCCATCCTTAGCCAAATTTCCAACCCTGAATTGCTTCCAGAGTTACTCTGTCTTCACTCCTGCTCACAGTGCTTTTGCTTCAGTATCAAAGCATCCCGGTATCCTGCTTGTCTACAATCCTTATGCAGTTTCTCCTCTGTTTTGTACTAGGAATTTGTTGGAATTTGAATGGTTATAGAAATAGAAAAGTGAATGGAACTGATGGTGGACCCAAATTCTGGTTCTGGAAATCTTTTGTTTTTATGCAGTTTATGGATTCTAGAATTACTGACTGTGCCAGGGTACTCTTGGAAAATCTTGCATTTGTGGACAGAGTCACTTGCTATGTGATAATCCTTCTGGAAAAAGATGGCGTCCCTCGAGTAGGTCATGCATAGTTTGGGAGTTTCATTCCAAGAGGACAGTTCACACAATTTAAAGGAAAGGGATGAAAGCAAGAGATGCTTATTTTACTGTTCAGGGAACTATGCTACTATATGCTATTACTACTTTGTGGGAGTAATTTTTCTATTCCAGAACAGAGGAAACCCGGCTACCAGTGCTCCAAATGAGGGGAAAAAAAGGTTTATAATTGGATATCACTCATTTATTGTCACTGGGTGATCAGTCAGCACAATTATAAACATCAGGTCACCTTGTCTCTTCGAGAGGCAGGGACCAGGCCATGTCTGTAGAGAATTTCCTTGGGTGAACCTTTCTACACCAGTCATGCTGGTTGTAGGGTTGGTGACTGCTGTTTGCATGCCTGAAGCAAACATCAAGCAGACACAATAAAACAAAAGCAAAAAATTAAAAAGTCCTTATCTGCAAAGGACTGAAAGAAACCACTGCAGATACTAACAATGTAGAAACTAAAAGGGACCTTATTAAAAGAAATGCCTTTGACCAAACTTTTCCCCTTAGAATTCTTAATTTTCTGTTTACTGTCTCATAAAAAGTACCAATTACTTAATTAGGACCTTGTAAAGGTAAGGAAGTCTATCCTAATCTCTGGCTGGTTTTCGTTAGCATAGGAACATGTGGGGAAAAAAACCTTTCTTTCCCCCTATTTGTTTGAAGGTGGCCTGTATGGTTCTGGTTCAGAATAGTATGCATGTGATGTATCGCTCAAGAATCTGCTTTTTAATTCTTTGCACCAATGATGCTTTTAGTGGAAAGTCTGCACCTGACATTGTTGGTGATGTTATCTTCCCTTCAAAGTTTTTTCTTTCTTCCTACCCCAGCTCCACTGGGCTCCATTCCTACCACCCCCCCCCCAAGGTTTTGATCTTTACTATATTTCTCTAGGTATTTTGATGGGATGTTGAGAGAAAGCATATTGGCCTGGCTGTCTCCTGCCATGTTAACTCAGAAGTTAGAAGAACCCTGATACTTCATCTGGCTCTAATGATATTCCCAGAGTGCTCCAGATGTTTATTTACATCTGGTGCAAAGATAGTATTAATTAAAAACATAAAGCTGGCTTTGGAACTTGACTGTATCAGGAGGAAGCTTGGCATTGGTTCCCAACTTTGTGATAGGTCTGTTACCAAGCACTTTTAGGCTATCAGACCATCAGGCTGTGATAGTCCCTGAGTGATGATGGAGGAACGAGCTGCTTAATGGAAGTTGCATGTGGAAATGACAAAATCTGAAAGTCTGTAATCACTTCATCAAGGATATTTAACTGAGGGCTCCAACAGAGAATACTTCTTATGCAGTGATTTCTCATATAATTTGGGAAGTTTTCTATTCCTGGCACAGATCTGTAAATAAATAGAAATACTTATTTCCTTCTCCTCTCCATCGAGGAGAAGGGAGTTGAGGGAAATTGGGGGGGAGATGAACCATGAGAGACTATGGACTCTGAAAAACCATCTGAGGGTTTTGAAGGGGCAGGGGGGTGGGAGGTTGGGGGAGCCAGGTGGTGGGTATTATGGAGGGCACGCATTGCATGGAGCACTGGGTGTTGTAAAACTATGAATTCTGTTACGCTGAAAAGAAATGAAATAAAAAAAATTTTTTAAAAAATAAATACTTATTTCCTACAAAATAATGTTAGTTTCACCTTAGTTTCTTATTCTAGCATGGCAAATTCTAAATTATTTATTTTTGGGTTATCCACAGAAAAATGTTGAGCCTGGTTGGACTCTCCCTGACACAAAATGTTTGGAATCATCTTTCTTTGCCCTTGTTTGGATACTTGAAAGAAAATGTAATTCATCTTTTTTTTTTTTCTTAAAGACTTTATTTATTTATTTGACAGAGAGAGAGAGAGAGTACAAGCAGGGGGAGTAGGAGAGGGAGAAGCAGACTCTTGCTGAGCAAGGAGACCAGTGTGGGGCTCGATCCCAGGACCCTGGGATCATGACCTGAGCTGAAGGCAGATGATTAGTTGACCGAGCCACCCAGGTGCCCCCAAAATGTAATTTATCTTGATGTGAGTTTAGTTCAAACAATGACGAAGATACATTTATTGACAGAAAACCAGTTTTATAGTGGGAATACAGTAACTGGCATTTTTTTTTCTTTTTTGGAGTCAGCGTCTTTATCATTAGTGGAGATACCGTATATGAGTATAGTTAGTTTTCTTCTTGACATTTGCCATGCACTTAGGAGAAAAAAAAGCAGTTTTCCTTTAATATTGGGAAGTATACTTTGAAACTCTTGTTCATGGAACATCTAATTGTAGAATAAACCAGATATTTATGTTATCTATGTTTTTCTTTAGTTAAAATATTTGTTATTGCTTTTTATCAGTCACAACAGGGACAAATGTTTATTGTGGGAAATTCTGAAAATAGAGGACTATAAAAAAGAAAATAATTATGAGTTACAATGGTACTACCCTGAGATAACTGTATATGATTTTGGTGCATTTCCGCAATCATTTTTAAATTAAAAAAATTTTAATCCAACACTTACAGTTTCAAAGGAAATAGTTCTGCTAATTTACAATCTTAAACCAAAGGAAAGGACCTTAAATGGGACCTCTGGGAGGATTTGGTGTTTGTTCCCTTGAGCTTGGTAGATAAGTGGATTGATAGTGACTCATGCCTGAGATATTTAGGGAGACAGAGGATGTCTGGAGGGTTGTGGTTTGGGAACCACTGTGGTCTTGCCAATATTTCCTGTGGATCAGAGTGAGAAAGAGAAAAACACCATGTGACTGCTTTAGATCCTGTCCAAGAGGGCAGAAGGAAGCTGGTGGTGTGCTGATGATGTCTGGGGCTGAGGAGGGAACATACGTGATGAGCTGGAAAAGAGAGAGATTCTCCAGTGTAAAGAGACCCTGGAGGTGAGAACCCCCCCCACTGATGGAGTAGGGGAGGTGTTTGAAGAAGCCATTAAAGTACTATATAAAAACAGTAGGCTTTTAACCTCTGCTAAGCCTAGATCAACATGATAGTGCCAATTAAGTAAGACATTCCATACTGACTATGCTGTCATTTTCCTCTACTCCCACCCCATCTAGCATATGTCCAACCATGGATGCAACAGAAACTATACTTAGCAAAAGGGGACGCTACATCGAGTTGGATTCTGTCGTTATTGGACACCAATGGTTTTCCAATGGTAGCATTTAAGAAAAACTATTGGTTTGGTTTTTCTTAAATGCTACTGATTTTCTTGCAAGTAACATTTACACATAGTAGATATTCAGTAGGTACTTATCAAATCAATATTAGTGGAATAAAGTGTTGTAACTGATTTACTAGAAGTGAAAGGGCTATCCAGGTTCCTGTTTTGGGTTTGAGCACCGTGGTGGGTGTTCTTTTCCTTCCTGAAGTTTTGCCTGGGCTTGGCTCGTCCTGACCTCTTTATAGCCTTGGTCTTGTGTCTTCACAATGACACTGTCATTGCAGCTTCAGGGAGGTATCTAGGAACATTATGAGGGAGGATAGTGTAGTATAGGGTTTTAAAGTCATTTGGCCTTTTCTTCAAATACTTACATAGAAGCCCAATGTAGAGAAAGCTGAAACTGCTCGAATCAAAGCAGGGCAAAGAGAGCAGGGGGTTGTCCCCCATACAGTGGACTGGTTGAAATTTTGGCTCTGTCACTTACTGCTTATGTGGCTTTGGATAAGTTACTTACCCTTTCATAGTGAAATTTTCTCATCTGTAAATTTTAGGGTTATTATAAGGGTTAGGATAGGGTTATTACAAGGAAATGTTCAGGAAATGGTAGCTATGCCTCCTTCAATGCTGCGGCCTTCCCCTCCTCCTCTTCCTGTTTATCTTCCTCTTCCTCGAGCCTGGGGCAAGTTAAATGGTGTTCAGGTGTGTGTTAGAACTCATTACTAAAAAGAGATAATTAAGGAAATAGAACAAAAAGAACTCATTACGTATTGCTTATTATCCCGTGAACTTGGATATAAAAATACTTTTGCTCTAACCTTCTTTCTGGCCTCTATCTATCGATCTATCTATCTATCTATCTATCATCTATCATCTTTCTACATTTTTTATGAACCCAATAAGAGTAACAAAAGTGTCCCTTTTTACAACAGGGAAGAGTTTTCCTTTTCCTTCCTATCAGTGTTGAATTCATGTTTTATTCGATCACTTCCAATCCTTTATTATCATTATTTATTTCAGTGCAGATTACCCTAGATTTGGCCGGTGGGAGTACCTTCGGGGTGTCCCCTGTGTCCTTTTGATATATCCTCACCATGTTTTGAGCACTTCCTAAATTTTTGGCATGAGATGTTCTAGGTTTATCCTGTTTTATGTCACTCTTCCTCCCCTGTCTTAGTCCTGGAATCAACCATTTCTCCAAGGAGCCCTGGTTCCATTGAGCGGAGAAAGGTATTTAAAAACCAAGGTCTGAGCATTAGATGTGCTCTTAACTGCACACTTTTTAGAAGCTTCCTTCAGTTTATTCTACAAATGAAGATTTTCACCAGGGCCATTACATATTATATACTCTTTGTCCTGATTTCTTGTTATTTTCCTGGTTTTGGATTTGTTGTATACACATATATAATACTATGTATTTCCTTGTTTAGGAAACATTGCTTACCCAGAAGTCTGCAGTTTTGGAAAGACTAGTTGCTCCCAACTTTGGCCAGTTCAAGGATAACTGGATTTTATTTAATATCTTTCTTACTTGGATTACTGTTATACTGTTGTTTCATTGATCTCTATTAAATAAAGATGTAGATTGCAGTTAATTGAATATTTTTCTCTTGGCAATGAAAGAAGGCTAAAGGTGATTCTTCTTAATTTGTTACTCAGTCGAGTTATTCACTTATCTGGATTTGATTTGAGATGGTGTTTAGTCTCTCAAAAGAGGTCAGTACTGAACATTTTTATGTTCTTTGCCTAGAATGTTCTTTCACAGTCTGACGTAGTACTGCTATTTGGGGTGTGGGAATCTAGCTATAGGGAATGGTTTTATGTGAGAGTCTGGCTGAATTTTTATTTTCTTTTCTACTCACAGAGTATGTTTTATATTTCTGACATTTAAAATTTGATTTTGTACCTGAAAATGAAAAATACATAGCAATGTAATTCTGTTATTCTTTAATGATTTTATGGGGTCATTTATCAAAATATGAGCTGCATTTGTCTTATAGAAAATGTTGACTTTTGGGATATAGATATAACGGCTAATATAATTTCTTTAGGATACAGCCCATGAAAATTGAGTTCTTTTTTTAAATTCTTTTTTTTAAAGGACTTTATTTATTTATTTGTCAGAGTGAGTGAGCATGCGAGGGCAAGCAGGGGGAGCAGCAGGCTGAGGAAGAAGCTCCCTGCTGAGCAGGGAGCCTGATGCAGGACTCAGTCCCAGGACCCTGGTATCTTGACCTGATCTGAAGACAGACATTTAATCCACTGAGCCACCCAGGCATCCTTATATTTGAATTCTTATTTGAGGACAAATTCTGCAATTTATTTCCATTATATAAGTTTGGTTTATAGTAGTGTTGTATAAGTCTTCTGGGATTTAGAATAATTGGTTTGTGTGTGTGTGTCCATGATTGCAGTGTAGTTAAAGTCACATTTAACAGGATGCATTGACGTGATCCTGAAAGTCTTTGAAATTGTAGATTCCAGTTTCATGATGGAGGTATTGAAGAGTTTTAATTACTTTTCCATAAAAACATTGTGTATATTATAGGCAAGACAGTATATTGATATCCAATTATTCCTAACTCCTGTCAGTCTTGTAAAAACATTTATTTTGATAGTTATGTGAAGAATATTATAGGCATGTGTGAAATACTGTAAAATATGAAAATATGCACCAGTCAGGTGACAAATGTTTACGTTAAGTGCTTACTGTGTGCTTATTGTTATGTTAACTAGTTGGGAAAAATAAAACCTATGCCTAATGAACAATTCTTTTTTTTTA
>PISX010028905.1:0-20861 GCA_004024625.1 Mellivora capensis | reverse complement strand
AAGAATTAATAAGATTGATAAACCCCTGGCCAGACTTATCAAAAAGAAAAGAGAAAGGACCCAAATAAACAAAATCATGAATGAAAGAGAAGAAATCACAACCAACACCAAAGAAATACAAACAATTATAAGAACATACTATGAGCAACTCTACGCCAACAAATTTGACAATCTGGAAGAAATGGATGCATTCCTAGAGTCATATAAACTACCACAACTGAGCCAGTAGGAAATAGAAAACCTGAACAGACCCATAACCAGTAAGGAGATTGAAACAGTCATCAAAAATCTTCAGACAAACAAAAGCCCAGGGCCAGATGGCCTCCCAGGGGAATTCTACCAAACATTTAAAGAAGAATTAATTCCTATTCTCCTGAAACTGTTCCAAAAAATAGTTTTAACTTCTTGAGGAATCTCCACACTGTTCTCCAGAGTGGCTTCACCAACTTGCATTCCCACCAACAGTGTTAGAGGGTTCCCCTTTCTCCACATCCTCTCCAACACACATTGTTTCCTGTCCTGCTAATTTTGGCCTTTCTAACTGGTGTGAGGTGGTATCTCAATGTGATTTTAATTTGAATCTCCCTGATGGCTAGTGATGATGAACATTTTTTCATGTGTCTGATAGCCATTTGTATGTTTTCATTGGAGAAGTGTCTGTTCATATCTTCTTCCTATTTTTTGATATGATTATCTGTTTTGTGTGTGTTGAGTTTGAGAAGTTCTTTATAGATCCTGCATATCAACCTTTTTCTGTACTATCATTTGCAAATATCCTCTCGCATACCGGGGTTTGCCACTTTGTTTTGTTGACTGTCTCCCTTGCTGAGCAGAAGCTTTTCATCTTGATGAAGTCCCAAAAATTCATTTTTGCTTTTGTTTCCTTTGCCTTTGGAGATATATCTTGAAAGAAGTTGCTGTGGCTGATATCAAAGAGGTTACTGCCGATGTTCTCTTCTAGGATTCTGATGGATTCCTGTCTCACATTGAGGTCCTTTATCCATTTCGAGTTTATCTTTGTGTATGGTGTAAGAGAATGGTAGAGTTGTATTCTTCTACATATACTGTCCAACTTTCCCAGCACCATTGATTGAAGAGACTGTCTTTTTTCCACTGTATATTTTTTTCCTACTTTGTCAAAAATTATTTGACCATAGAGTTGAGGGTCCATATCTGGCCTCTCTACTCTGTTCCATTGGTCTATGTGTCTGTTTTAATGCCAGTACCATGCTGTCTTGGTGATCACAGCATTGTAGCAAAACTTGAAATCAGGTGATGAGATGCCACCAGTTTTATTTTTGTTTTTCAACTTTTCCTTAGCGATTTGGGGTCTCTTTTGATTCCATACAAATTTTAGGATTATTTGCTCCAGCTCTTTGAAAAATACTGGTGGAATTTTTATCAGAATGGCATTAAAAATATAGATTGATCTAGGTTGTATAGACATTTTAACAATGTTTATTCTCCCGATCCAAGGACATGGAATGGTCTTCCATCTTTTTATTCTATCTTCTTCTTTTTATTTCTATTCTATTTCTTCTATACTTCAATTTCTTCTTCTTCTATTACTTTCATGAGTGTTCTGTAGTTCCTCGAGTACAGACCTTTACCTCTTTGGTTGGATTTATTCCCAGGTATCTTATGGTTCTTGGTGCTATAGTAAATGGAATCGATTCTCTAATTTCCCTTTCTGTATTTTCATTATTAGTGGATAAGAAAGCCACTGATTTCTGTACATTGACTTTGTATCCTGCCACATTACTGAATTGCTGTATGAGTTCTAGTAGTTTGGGGGTGGAGTCCTTTGTGTTTTCCATATAAAGTATCATGTCATCAGCGAAGAGAGAGACTTTGCCTTCTTCCTTGCCAATTTGGATACCTTTTATTTGTCTTTGTTGTCTGATTGCTGTTGCTAGGACTTCTAATACTGTGTTGAACAAGAGTGGTGAGAGTGCAGATCCTTGTCGTGTTCTTGATCTCAGTGGGAAGGCTTTGAGCTTTTTCCCATTGAGGATGATATTTGATGTGGGTCTTTCATAGATAGATTTTATGAATTTCAAGAATGTTCCCTCTATACCTATACTTTGAAGTGTTTTAATCAGGAACGGATGCTAGATATTGTCAAATGCTTTTTCTGCATCAATTGAGAGGACCATGTGGTTCTTCCCTCTTCTCTTGTTGTTTTTTTCTATCACATTGATTGACTTGCAAATGTTGATCCACACTTGCAAGCCAGGGATGAATCCCACCTTTTCATGGTGGATTATCTTTTTAAAGTGCCGTTGGATCCTGTTTGCTAGGATCTTGTTGAGATTCTTAGCATCCATATTCATCAGTGATATTGGTCTGAAATTCTCCTTTTTGGTGTGGTCTTAGCCTGGTTTGGGCATCAGGGTAATGCTGGCTTCATAAAAAGAGTCTGGAAGTTTTTCTTCTGCTTCAATTTTTTGAAAGAGCTTCAGGATAATAGGTGTTATTTCCTCTTTGAAAGTCGGGAAGAATTCCCCAGGGAATCCGTCATGTCCTGGGATCTTGTTTTTTGGGAGATTTTTGATCACTGCATCAATCTTGTTACCAGATATTGGTCTATTCAGATTTTCACTTTATTCATGGTTCCATTTTGGGAGTTTATATTTTTCCAGGAATTCATCCATTTACTCTAGGTTGCTTAACTTATTGGCATATAACTGTTGATAATAGCTTCTGATGATTGTTTCTACTTCCTTGGTGTTAGTTGTGATCTCTCCCTTTTCATTCATAATTTTATTAATTTGACATTTCTCTCTTTTCTTTTGTATTATTGTGGCCAATGGTTTATTGATCTTATTGATCCTTTCAAAAAACCAGGTTCTAGTTTCCTTGATATGTTACACTGTATCTCTAGTTTCTACCTCATTCATCTTGCTCTAACCTTGATTATTTCCCTTCTTGTGTGTGGAGTTGGTTTAATTTGTTGTTGATTTTCCAGTTCTTTATGTTGGAGAGACAGCTGTTGTATTATGGATTTTTCAATTTTTTGAATGAGGCTTGGATGTCAATCTATTTCCCCTTAGGACCCTCTTTGCTGTATCCCATAGGTTTTGGACTGCAGTGTCTTCATTCTAATTGGTTTCCATGAATTGTTTAATTCCTCTTTGAACTCCTGGTTGAACCAAGCATTCTTAAGCAAGGTGGCCTTTAGCTTCCAAGTGTTTGAATACCTTCCAAACTTTTCCTTGTGGTTGAGCTCCAGTTTCAAAGCATTGTGATCTGAGAATACGCAGGGAATAATCTCAGTCTTTTGGTATCAGTTGAGTCGTGATTTGTGACCCGGTATATGGTCTATTCTGGAAAAGATTCCATGTGAACTTGAGAAGAATTATTCTGTTGTTTTAGGGTGGAATGTTCTGTATATATCTATGAGGTCCATCTGGTTCAATGTGTCATTCAATGCTTTGTTTCTTTATTGATTTTCTGCATGGATGATCTGTCTATTACTGAGAGAGGTGTGTTAAGATCTCCTACTATCAATGTATTCATATCGATATGACACTTTAACTTGATTAATAGTTTTCTTATGTAATTGGCTGCTCCCATATTGGGGGCATAGATATTAACAATTGTTAGATCATCTTGGTGGATAGTCCATTTAGGATGATTTAGTCTCCTTCTGTATCTCTGACTACAGTCTTTAGTTTACATCTAATTTGTCTGATATGAGAATCGCTACCCCGGCCTTCTTTTGAGGCCCATTGGCATGAAAGATGCTTCTCCATCCCTTCACTTTCAATCTGGGTGTATCCTTAGGTTGAAATGGGTCTCCTGTAGACCACATATGGATGGGTCCTGTCGTTTTATCCAATCTGAAATCCTGTGTCGTTTTATGGGTGCATTTAGGCCATTCACATTGAGAGTGATTATTGATAGATACATTTTTATTGACACTGTGTTACCTTTGAAGTCTTTCTTTCTCTAGATTGTCTCTTTATTTCTGTTCAATGATATTCTTAGGATTTTACCTCTTTTATAGAACTCCCCTAAATATTTCTTGCAGTGTCCGCTTGGTGGTCACATAGTCTTTTAAGCCTTGCTGGTCTTGGAAACTCTTTATCTCTCCATCCATTTTGAATGTCAGTCTTGCTGGATAAAGTCTCCTCACTTAGTACGCTGAATGTATCTTGATCACCCTTTCTGGCTTGCCAATTTGCTGTGGACAGGTCTAACGTTATTCTGATTGGCTTTCCTCTGTACGTAAGGAGCTTCTTTGTCCTGGCTGCCTTCAAGAGAGTTTCTCTAGAATTATAATTCCTCATTCTTACTATCAGGTGTCTCTAGGTGTTCGCGAATCTAAAATTTTTGGGTGTGGGGTAACGTTCTGCCTCTAGTGCAGGAATGCTGTTTCCATTTGCGATATTCGGAAAATTATCATGAAGAACGTGTTTGAAAATACCGTCTAGACTTCTTTCTTTCTCTTCCCCTTCAGGTATTCCAATAATTCTGACGTTGGAACGTTTCATGGCATCATTTATTTCCCTGATTCTGTTTTCGTGGTTTCTAAGCTGTTTGTTCCAGGCTTCCTCCTGATCCTTTCTCTCTATCTGTTTGTCCATCTGATCACTAATTCTATCTTCTGTCTCAGTTTCCCTAGCTTTTAGAGAATTTAGAGTAGATTGGAACTCATTGAGAGCCTTGTGAACATCATCCCTGGTGGCTTTCTGTTCTGCCCTAACATTGTGAACATCATCCCTGGTGGCTTTCAGTTCTGCCCTAATAATTTCTGTTTGGTCATCCATGGCTTTCTCCAACTTAGCTATTGCCTGGGTAATTGTTATCCTGAATTCCCTTTCCATCACAATGTCTATTTCGGTAGCCATTAGTTTTGTTGCAGAGGGCCCATCCTCTGAATTTTTCTTTTGCTGGGCATTGTTCCTCCTAGTCATTTTGGTGAGAGATGGCTTAATGGTTGTAGCTGGACGTATCACCTTGGTGCAGTGAAGGTGCACCCTGGAACGCTTCTGAGCAATCAAGAGTCCCGACCCAAATGAAAGAAAAAAAAGAAAGAGAGAAAGAAGAAAGAGAGAGAGAGAGAGAGAGAGAGAAAAGAAAAAAGGATAAAAGTGAAGGCTCAGCCTAAATGGGCCCCAAGGTAAGGTTTTTGAAGTATACAAACAAAAACAGACAAAAAAAAAAGACTAATAAAAGTATATGACAAGAGAAGAAAAAATATATACATATATATGTAGAAGCAAAACAAAGAAACAAAGAGACAAACAAACAAAAAAAAAAGGACCGCGTCAGAAAGAACCCCAATTATAAGATTTATATACCACCAGGACAAACACAGATATACAGAAATACTGGCAGGAGAAAAGGTTGGGAGAGTGGTTGTATGTTCTCAGTGTGGGTGAGGAACTTTATTTTGATTCTTCTTGGATGTATCTTGATATTTTTTTAAGGACACAACTTTTCTAAGATAACAGGGTATTAAAAATTGGTTTACCTATAGGGGTAGCATTGATTGGGGAAAGGGGATTACCTTGAAGTTTAACTCTATATGAATATTAGCAAATAAAAATAAAGAAAAGAATGATTTAAACTAAAGTTACATTTAAAAAAATAAAAAAAATAGAAAAGCAAAAGAAAAACATGGGTACATGTATCAAAAAGTTCAGGTTAAAAGGTTATTATGGAATTTGATGTACTGGACATCTCACTGTGATGGTAAATAGGCTAAAAAATGTATATAAAATAAAAAAAATATTAAAAATACATTAAAAATGAACCAGAATAGTGGGAAAAATTAAAAATTAAACGTTGTATCTATGATGTAGTAGTGATTGTTCTCTTTTTGATTATTTTTTTTCCCGTTTGCCTTTCTTGGGGAGGGTCCTGCCATGAGGATTTTCAGGCAGTGTTTCCTGAGTTTAGTCCTCCCGCCCCCCTCAAGGTGGTGGGCTCTGAGGAAACCGGGCCTTCAGGCTTTTGTTCTCTGGGGGTTTTTATGTCTGTTCGTTTGTTTTCTCCTCCCTTGGCAGCTCCTGATGGTTCATGGAGGTTTAGAGGAAAGCAAACTGCAGCCAGACCTCCCTCCCAGAGAGAAGCCCCAAGCCATTCCCCTCTGGGTGCTGCAGAGCATGTTCCCAGCTGCGATCTCTGGGGACACCTGTGTGTCCTGCTTGTACTCAAAACCACAATAGCGGTCGCTGTCAGGGCAGCTCCAGACCGCCAGACAGGTTCCAAGCAGCAATTGCACCCTGAGATTTTACCAATGGCCCAGTCTGGGAGTGCTCAGACTTTCCAGGTCTGAGGGCACCGGGCTGGCGCCTGAAAGCGCCTCTCTCAACGGAGGGGGTGGAGCGGGTCTCAGGCTCTGCTAGCGCGGCGCTGCACATGCATGGAAACTGAAAAAGGTCTGTTTCTGCTGCGCGAGGGTCCCAGCACCTCCCGCACACCAAGCGCTTTTAGGATGTCTCTTCGTGGCTCAGGGACCAAGACCTGGTTTCTCTACTGCACTCTCTCTGGCTCAGCGCCAGGGGTGTCTGTCCTCAGTGGGGGACTTAAGCCCCTGTCCCTAACCGTTCCAATTCCCACAATTTCAGCCCACAATCCTTTGCTCTTTTTGAGTGCTTTCTACCAAACTTAAGTTAATGCTGGTCCCCAGACGCAGAAGGCTCTCATAATGGGGTATTAGTTTCCAATGGGTCGCTTCTGGTGGCTCCTTCCCTCTTTTGTTTATGTTGCCATACCAGTCCGACATTCGCACTCTGCTTTACCTGCCCATGGCATCTTCTGCCATGGTAGAGATCCAGATGTGTAGAATTCTGATCTCAGTCTGATTTCATGGGTGATCGGAGTTCCTTGGTAGGTAATCAGCTCACTTTAGGGGACAGGTTGAAACGGCGTCTCCTCCTAGTTCCCCGCCATCTTGTCCCCATGATCCCCCATTTCTTTAAGGTGCAGACACCTGTTTTATTCTGGATTTTTCAAATTTTTTGAGGGAGGCTTGAATGGCTATCTATTTACCCCTTAGGACCGCCTTTGCTGTATCCCATAGGTTTTGGAATGAAGTGTCTTCAGTCTCATTGGTTTCCATGAATTGTTTAAGTTCTTCTTTGATATCCTGCTTGATCCAAGCATTCTTAAGCAAGGTGATCTTTAGCTTCCAGGTATTTGAGTTCCTTCCAAACTTTTCCTTGTGATTGAGCTCCAGTTTCAAAGCATTGTGATCTGAGAATATGCAGGGAATAATCTCAATCTTTTGGTATTGGTTGAGTCCTGATTTGTGACCCAGTTTGTGTTCTATTCTGGGGAAGGTTCCTTGTGCACTTGAGAAGAATGAGTATTCTGTTGTTTTATGGTGGAATGTTCTGTATATATCTATGAGGTCCATCTGGTCCAATGTGTCATTCAATGCTTTTGTTTCTTTATTGATTTTCTGCTTGGATGATCTGTCTATTACTGAGAGAGGCGTGGTGAGATCTCCTACTATAAATGTACTCATATCCATATGACTCTTTATCTTGATTAATAATTTTCTTATGTAATTGGCTGCTCCCATATTGGGGGCATATATATTTACAATGGTTAGATCTTCTTGTTGGATAGTCCCTTTAAGAATGATTTAGTGTCCTTCTGTATCTCTGACTACAGACTTTAGTTTAACATCTAATTTATCTGATATGAAAATCACTACCCTGGCCTTCTTGTCAGGCCCATTGGCATGAAAGATGCTTCTCCAACCCTTCACTTTCAGTCCGGGTGTATCCTTGGGTTGAAAATGGGTCTCCTGTAGACAACACATGGATGGGTCCTGTGGTTTTATCCAATCTGGAGCCCTGTGTCATTTTATGGGGGCATTTAAGCCATTCACATTGAGAGTGATTATTGATCCATACTTTTTTACTGACATCGTGTTAACTTTGAAGTCTTTCTTTATGTAGATTGTCTCTATATTTCTGTTCAATGATATTCTTAGGATTTTTCCTCTTTTATAGAACCCCCCCCCCAATATGTCCTGCAGTGTCAGCTTGGTGGTCGCATACTCTTTTAAGGCTTGTCGGTCTTGGAAATTCTTTATCTCTCCATCCATTTTGAATGTCAGTCTTGCTGGATAAATTACTTTTGGCTGAATGTTCTTCTCATTTAGTGCCCTGAATATATCTTGCCCGCCCTTTCTGGCTTGCCAGGTTACTGTGGACAGGTCTGACGTTATTCTGATGGGCTTTCCTCTGTATGTAAGGAGCTTCTTTGTCCTAGCAGCCTTCAAGAGAGTTTCTTTAGAATTATAATTTCTCATTCTTGCTATCAGGTTTCTCAGGGATTTTTGAGAATCTACAATCTTGAGAGGAGACCTTTATACCTCTAGTACATGAACACTGGTTCCATTCACGAGATTGGGAAAATTTTCATGAGAACTTGTTCCACTATGTCTTCTAGACTTCTTTCTTTCTCCTCCCCTTCTGGGATTCCAATAATTCTGACGTTAGGAATGTTTCATGGCATCATTTATCCCTGATTCTGTTTTTGTGGCTTCTAAGCTATTTGTTCCAGGCTTCCTCCTGATCCTTTCTCTCTATCTGTTTGTCCTCCAGATCACTAATTCTATCTTCTGTCTCAGTTACCCTAGCTTTTAGAGATTTTAGATTAGATTGGAACTCATTGAGAGCATTGTGAACATCATCCATGGGGGCTTTCAGTTCTGCCCTAATCAATTTTGTTTGGTCATCCTCAGCTTTTTCCAACCTAGCTATTGCCTGGATAATTGTTAGCCTGAATTCCCTTTCCGACATATTTTCTGTGTCGGCAGCCATTAGCTCTGTTGTAGAAGGCCCATCCTTTGAATTTTTCTTCTGTTGGGCATTCCTCCTCCTAGTCATTTTGGTGAGATATGGCTGAACAGATGTAGCTGGATGTATCGACTGTGGTGCATTCAAGGTGCACCCTGGAAATCTTCAGAGCAATCAGGATTCCCCACTCCAAGGAGAGAAAAAAGAAAAGGAAAAGGAAAAAGAGAGAGATACAGAGAGAGAGAGAGAGAGAGAGAGAGGAAGAAAATGGAATGCAAAAGAGAAGGCTCAGCCCAAATGGGCCCCAAGGTAAGATTTATGAAGTATACAAACAAAAACAGACAAACAAAAAGATGGATAAAAGTATATGACAAGAGAAAAATATATATATATGAAAGCAAAAAAAGAAAAGGACCTCGTCAAAAAGAACCCCAAGTATAAAATTTATATACTATCAGGACAAACAAAAATTCACCGAAACACTGGCGGGAGGAGATGATGGGAGAGTGGTTATAAATTCTCAGTGTCGGTGAGGAAGTTTATTTTGAATCTTCCTGGATATATCTTGATATCTTTGTTAAAGGGCTCACCTTTCCTAAAATAAAGTGGGATTAAAAATTGGTTTACCTCTAGGGGTATCATTGATTGGGGAAAGGGAATTACCTTGAAGTTTAAATCTATATGAATAGTAAAAATTAAAAATACAAAAAGGAAGAAACTAAACTAAACAAATCTAAAATTAAAAAAAAATAAAAAATAGAAAAGCAAAAGAATAACACAGGTATATGTATCAAAAAGTTCAGGTTAAAAGGTCATTATGGAATTTGATATCCTGGACATCTCACTGTGATTGTAAATAGGTTAAAAAATTTTCTAGGGGCGCCTGGGTAGCTCAGTGGGTTAAGGCCTCTGCCTTCAGCTCAGGTCATGATCCCAGGGTCCTGGGATCAAGCCCCGCATTGGGCTATCTGATCAGTAGGGAGCCTGCTTCCCTTCCTCTCTCTCTGCCTGCCTTTCTGCCTACTTGTGTTCTCTGTCAAATAAATGAAATCTTAAAAAAACTTGTCTGTATAAAAAAATGAACCAGGATAGTGGAAACGAATTAAAAATAAAAGTTGTATCTATGAAGTAATGATGGTTGTTCTCTTGTCGTCTTTTTTTTTTTTTTTTTCCTGTTTGGCTTCATTGGCGGGGGGGCGGGGCTGCCATATGGGTTTCCAGGCAATGTTCCCTGAGTTAATTCCTCCCGCCCTCCTCAAGGGGGTGTGCTATATAGAAACCGGTTTTTCAGGCTTTGTTCTCTGGAGGTTTTTATGTTTGTTTGTTCGGTTTTTTTTTTTTTTTTTCCTCTCGCCTTGACAGCTTTTGATGGTTTTTGGAGGTTTAGAGGAAAGCAAAGTGCACCCAGATCTCCTTCTCAGAGAGAAGCCTCAGTCTGTTCCCCTCTGGGTGCTGCAGAGCACACAGGTTCCCCCTTGGATGCTGGCAGAGCACATTCCAAGTCGCGGTCTCTAGGGACAGAGGAACTCCTGCTTTTACCCAAAACCATGACAGCGGTGGCTGTCTGGGCAGGGCCGGACTGCTAGAGAGGTTCCAGGAAGCGATCGCACACTGAGATTTTTCTGCTGGCCCCAGCTGGGAGTGCCTGGTCTTCCGGGTTTGAGAGCGCTGAGCTGGTGCCTGTGCGCACCTCTCTCAGGGGAGTGTGTGGGGCGCACATGAACCAGGCTCTGATAGCACGGTGTGGCGCACATGTGGGTATTGCAAAAAGGCTGTGTTTCTCCCACCTGGCAAGGCTCCCAGCCCCTCACGGGACTCCACTCACTCTCAGATATGCTGGTGTCTCAGGGACTAAGACCTGGTTTCTCCGTCGCCCTCTCCTTGGCTCAGTTGTGGCTGTCCTGGGTCCAGGCACTTAAGCCTCTGTCCCTAACCGCCCCAATTCCCACAATTTCCCCCCACTATCCTTTGGTCTTTTTGAGTGCTTTCAACCAGACTCCAAGTTAATGCTGGTCCCCAGACTCAAGGCACTCTCGTATTGAGGTATTACTTTCCAATGGGTCGCCTCTGGTGGCTCGCTCCCCCTTTTGTTTATCTTCTGATATTAGTCCGATGTTCCCAATCCGCTTTACTGCCCACTGGCATCTTCTGCCCATGTAGAGATCCAGAAGTGTATAATTCTGATCTCAGGCTGATTTCATGGGTGATCGGAGTTCTTTGGTAGGTAATCAGATCACTTTAGGGTACATTCTGAAATGGCGCCTCCTCCTATTTCCCCACCATCTTGTCTCCTCCAGATTTATTAAAGATTTTATTTATTTATTTGACAGACACAAGTAGGCAGAGAGGCAGGCAATGAGAGAGGAGGAAGCAGGCTCCCTGCTGAGCAGAAAACCCAATGGGGGGCTTGATCCCAGGACTCTGGGATCATGACCTGACCTGAAGGCAGAGGTTTTAACCCACTGAGCAACCCAGAGACCCGTATAGATTGTTTTGACTATTGACATTTTACCAATTATTTTGCTTCCAATTCATGAAAATAGAAAAACATATTTATTTTCGATTTAACTTCTTGTATCAATGCCATAATTTTCAGTGTACAGTTCTCTCAGGTCCTTGCCTAAATGTATTCTTATATAATTTATTTTTCTAATTCAATTAAAAAATTGTTTTATTAAATTTTCTCCCTGAAATTTCATCATTTTTGTATAGGAACACAATAAATTTTCAAATATTTATTGTACCCTGCTATTTAACTCAATTTAATTATATTTCTATATGTATTTTGTAGAATGTTTAGAATTTTCTATAATATTGTTATTTCTAAATAGTGAAAGTCTGCTTCCTTTCTGACTTGTACATGTTTTATTTTTCTTAATAAATTCCTTGCACAATACTGCCAGTTTATTCATGTTGAATAAATGTGGGGAGAGTAGTGAATGTGATATAAGCTGAAGTCTTATATATGGCTATTATTAGTTACAGGAATATTCCTTCTATACCAAATTTATTGAGTTTTTATTGCAAATAGATGTTGAATTTTGTCAAATAATTTTTCTGCATCTATTGGGATAATCATATGATTTTTATTGTTCATCGTGTTAATGTGGTTTATTACATTGATCGATATGTGGATATGGATATTGAACCATCCTTGCATCCTTGGAATAAATCCCACTTGATCATGTGTATGAAACTTTTAATGTATTTTTTGTAATGTAGTATTAATGTAATTAAATTTTTGTTATTACTTTATTGAAAATTTTTACATCTGTGTTTATCAGGGGTATTGGTTTCTATTTCTATTTTATTAAACTGTCCTTGTCAGGTTTTGATATCAGGTTAATGCTGGTCTTGTTAAATGAAATTGTTCCCTCTTTTTATATTTATTTGTTTAGGAAGTGTCTGAAAAAGATTGGTATTAATTTGTTCTAAATGTTCTCTTAAATTCACCAAGAATGCACTTGGATCTCTTGGATCTTGGATTTTTTCTTTTCTTCCTTTTTTTCTTGTAAATTTATGATTATTGATTTAATCTAAGCTGTAATTGGACCATTCAGATTTCTATTTCTTTATATTCAGTTGATAAGTTTTTAGTTTCTGTTTTCCTTGTCTTCCATTTACACTGAATATAATTTTTATGCCCTTATTCTTAGTGTGTGTGTGTGTGTGTGTGTGTGTGTGTTCTAAAAGCAAATGGAAGTCTCAGGTAGGCATAATATAGGTGGGTCATTTCTAAAAAAAGAAACTACTTTCCATCTTTTGGATAATATATTCCATTTAAAGGAAAATAATTACAAATACATATGAGATTAGTACTACCATTTTGTTAATTGTTTTCTGGATGTTTTGCAATTCCTTTGTAAGTGTATTCTTTTGTTCATTTTTCATTTGATAATTTTCTGTCATGCTGTGTTTCGAGTCCCTTTACTTTTTTGTGTTATAATGTAGAATTTGCTTTATGGTTACCATGAATTTTGAAACATTTTTTTTTATTTAAACAGTCTGTTAAAATGCTTATTTGAGAGAAAGAGTGAAAGAGAGAATGAGTGGGGGGAGTAGCGGAAAGAGAGGGAAAAGCCTCTCTGCCACAGAGAGCTTGATGATGGCTCAATCCCTGGACCCCAGAATCATGACCTGAGCTTAAGGCAGATGCTTGACCAACTGAGCCACCCAAGTACCTATTAAACAGTCCATTTTAAGCTAATAACAACATAACTTCAAATGGATGCTAAAGCATTGCACTATTGTTCTTCACATGTTTTATTTTTTGGTGTCAAAATTTACATGTTTTTATCTGCTTTGTCCATTAGGAAAAGAAATCCCTGCATCTGGCTCTCTGCTCAGCACGAGCCTGTTCCCTTCTCCCTTTGCCTGCCTCTTTGCCTGCTTGTGATCCCTGTCAAATAAATAGATAAAATCTTAAAAAAAAAAAATATATATATATATATATATATATATATATATATATATATAAATAGATACCAGTTAGTTAACATAGTTAACATAGTTTCAGGTGTATTTTTGGAAAGAGAGTGGGAAGGAGGGACAGAGGGAGAGAATCTCCAGCAGACTCTCTGATGAGCATAGAGTCTGATGTGGGGCTTAATCTCACAATCCTGAGATAAGAACCTGAGCCAAAACCAAGATTCAATACTCACATGACTGCACCAACCAGGTGCCCCACTTTCACCTCTTTTATTGAATGTGGTAATGAAATTCCTAGCCACAGTACCAGACTAGATAAGAAATAGAAGACATCCCAATTAATAAGAAAAAAAGTAAAACTTTCACTAATTGTGGCTTATATGGTACTATATAAAGAAAACCCTAAGCACCCTACCCTACCAAAAAAAAACTACTAGCAATGATGAGTGAATTCAGTAAAATCACAGGGTAAAAAAGAAAAAAATAATAAATAATAACATAGAGAAATAATTTGCAATTTTATATGATAATAATGAAGTATCATTATTTGTATACAATGGAGAAACAACAGTCTTTTCAACAAATGATTGGGAAAACTGGACAGCTACGTGCAAAAGAATGAAACTGGACAACTTTTTTACACCATACACCAAAATGAACTAGAATAGGTTGAAGACATAAATGTGCTATCTCAAACCATCAAACTCCTAGAAGAAAAATTAGGCAGTAATTTTTAGACATTGTCTGTAGAAAAATTATTCTACACATGTGTCTTCAGACAAGGGATACAAGGGCAAAATAAACTATTGGGACAGCAACATTTAATAAAAAGTCTTTTTAAAAAGATTTTACTTATTTATTTGAAAGAGAAAGAGAGAGCACAACAAGGGGGAATAAAAGCCTCCCTGCTGAGTGCAGAGCCTAAGATGAGTCATGATCCTAGGACCCTGAGATCAGGACCTGAGGCAAGGTAGGATGCTTAAACAAATGAGCCACCCACACACCAGTAACCAACTGAGCCACCCACATGCCCCAAAAGTATTTTACATGGTGAAGGGAACCATCACCAAAACAAAATTTAAACTTTTTTGAATATCTATAAATGATATATCCAATAAAGAATCAGTATGTGAAATACATATTCAAATTATAATTATCTTTTGACTTTTACTTTGATATTTTCTCATTTTTTAGACTTAAACTCACATCTTCATGTTGTTTTATTATGCTGTTATACTGCTTGATGAAGATCACCAGCAGGATAGAATTTGAGAGTCCGTGATAATTTGTTTTAATGCATCCTACCTGAAGGAAATGTGGCAATTATTATATAAGTAAGAACAAAGAATTTAGAAAAGTATAACAATGGTATGAGAATGAATGAATTGAATAAGCAAGATTCTTCTGTATGTCTTTAAATTGCAGTGGAGTAAGTAACATACTCTTGATGAATGTCTCAAAAGCACCCATGGGCTTTGGTTTGACATGGCATTAAAAAAAAATCCAGTTAGACCTTTGGGATAACTAGCATAATAAAGAAAGGGAGGATTTAGATATACATTCTGCCAAAAAAAATTGGATTTGAAAATATTACTATATTATCAAGATAAAGGACCATCTGTCCAATTGTGAATGGTTAAGAACATGTCATAGAAAATATACCACTTTGGTGTATTGCCTATTTTGAGTGGAGGGCACTTAAGAAACAGAATATGCAGGAAGGGCTCTCTGACTTCCCTCTTTCTCTCTCAAATGAGATAGCACTTCCTATGAAAGGTGCACACCCTGTCCCAGGAAGAGAGCATTCTTATCACTGCAGAGTGGGAGTTGAGGCCAAAATGCACAAGTAAGACAAACTTACCAAAATAACACTTGTGTCACTTTCCAATAATTTACTGATGAAGACTATTTGTCTTGTCACATGTCCACTATTTATCATTCTTGGTTTAAAAAGGTTTATAAACTTTTGGGCCAAAATGCTTATTCAGATTCATTTACCTTTTGAAGACACCTATGTGCATATGGAAATTAGCTTTTACTTTTCTTCTGTTAATAGGTCTCATGTCAGTTTAATACTTAGTCTTAGCCATAGAACCTAGGAAGTTAGAAGGAATTCCTCCTCTCCTACAGTAGGATGGCATACAAAACAGCAGTGCATTGGTACAGAATGTTTCTCTGTTATTGTGTGAGTTTGTATGTAGTTTTTGATATTTTTGTGGAAAAGTAAGGGTTAGAAAAAATGTTGATGTATGGCACAAATTTTTCATTTATATGTATAGGTAATTTAGAAAATATTTTACATCAATATGCTCTGTTTTAAAAATAAAAACGCAAGAATTCAAGAAAAACACACTTTTGATACTACTAGAAAATGGCACATCAAAGTTTAAGAAAAAAAATTTAAGCATTGGCATTTGAAGAAATTCTTGATTTTGCTATATACTTTTGCCATTAAAATAGATTATTTAAAATTTTAGTTGCCTAGAATAGTGTCTCTAGTAATATAATTATCTGCATATCAGTCAACTAGGGGTCTTGTTGAGCTGCATACTGTCATTCATTGTCAGACCATTCAAGTGGTCTGTACATAAATAAGCCTTTCTAACTAAGCTCCCAGATTATTCTGATGCTTCTAGTGCAATGATAACACTTTGAATGAAAATATTTTAGGAGGTGGTCAAATGGAAAACACTCTCGCTAAAAAACTTAGAAATATGTATTTCCTTTAGCTCTCTTGTCTCCAGTTCTTACTGAACTGTATTTTAATATTTGAAAAATGTAAAGATAGTTCATTAAAATAAGAAGGTAAACAGTGGAGGAAAATCTAGTTTGGGTCCCTTTTTTCTATTTTTTCTTCTCTCCTTCTGTGTTAAATTGGTTTATTTAGCTTGAGTATTTTATAAAAATTTTTATAAAATTTTTTATACTGTATACTGTATACTTTATATACAATATAAAACTGTTATAATGTTTTACTATAAGTATCCCATTACTGTACTGTCCTGTTCTAGATTTTTCTTTTCTTTCTCCCTGCACATCTTGATCTTCTTACCTCTTGCTAATATTTTGAAATTTGTTTATGAAGAAAAATCTGAATTATCTAGTATTTTCCTATTTTCCCAATGAAATTTTCCACTTCTATTTATATGAATAATTTTTAAAAATCTAGTTTAAATTAGTGCTGGCTTATTATATGTGTTTAATACATGTTAATTTAGAAAATTATATTCAGGGTCAAAATTATATGTTTATAATAGCACAACTACCAAATGGAGTAACACCACTACATTCAATAAAAACAATCTTTGGTGCATGGTTGCTAATGAGGTATA
Organism: Mellivora capensis; assembly: GCA_004024625.1. Lineage (NCBI taxonomy): Eukaryota > Metazoa > Chordata > Mammalia > Carnivora > Mustelidae > Mellivora > Mellivora capensis. The sequence continues at coordinate 4,336 of PISX010028905.1, read as the reverse complement.
AATATGAAAATATCTAACTGAACTATGGGCCTAAACAAGCCTATTTTCCTATTGCAAATGGCTTGTGAGCAGGGAGCTTGTGTGATTTATCTCTTTATTATTATGGCTTTGCACTGCTATTCTTAAATATAGTAATTAGAATATCTATTGTAGTAGAATTCAAACAAAAATGTAAAGTACAGAGAAAGGTCCATATTAGCTGGTATCAATTTCATAATATAATTTTTGATACTTACCTTTTGCAAGTGAAGTTTGGGAATCCATTATAAATTGAATATTTTAGAGTATCTCTCAAATCATTCATATATCACGTGAAGAGCAATTTCTTTTGTGCTAGAGCTTTTCTGAGAGCTTTCTTCACATCTTTGTTTCTCAGGGTGTATATGAGAGGATTTACCAAAGGGGTAACCACACAGTAGAACACTGAGATGACTTTGCCAATAGTGAAATTGTACTTGGCTGGAGGGCGAACATAAGCAAATATAATGGTGCCATAATAGATAGAGACCACAGTAAGGTGGGAAGCACAGGTAGAGAAAGTTTTCTTCCGAGCCTCCCGGGAAGACAGCCTGATTATTGTCACCACAATATGTCCATAGGAAGACATAGTGAGAAGGAAAGAACTTAGAATCACAACAGAGCTACATGTGTAGCCCAAAGCCTCCACCAAAAATGTATCTGAGCAGGAGAGTTTAAAAATGGGGTCTGAGTCACAAAAGAAATGGTTGATCTTCTGGGGACCACAAAAGTTTAGATGGGAGATGAGTATGGTCGGTAGGAGAGGAGCAATGAAGCCCCCAATCCAAGATCCAGCTGAAAACCGCAGGCACGCCTGAAGACTCATGAGAAGTGAATACCTTAAAGGGCTGCAGATGGCCAGGTACCGGTCATAGGCCATCACAGCCAGCAGGATGCATTCTGTAGCTCCCATGGAGAAAAAGAAGTAGTACTGGGTTATACAACCAGAGACAGAGATGGTAACAACCTGTGAGAGGCAGGTGGCCAGCAATTTAGGCACTGTGGCTGTGGTGTACCAGATCTCTAGGAATGACAAATTTCCCAAGAAAATGTACATGGGCATTTGGAGTGTGATATCCATGAGAACAATGAAAATGATGAGGGTGTTTCCCATGAGGGAGAGCAGATACACAGTGAGAAATATCGCAAACAGTGTGACCCGCAGATGGAGAACACCAGAAAACCCAAGAAAAATGAACTCTGTCACTTTGGTTTGGTTTGTTACATCCATATCTCATCTTCTCTGATCTGGAGTAAACCAACAAAGCCTAGAATATGGCAGATGAGCAAGAATGGAATAATTTTGTACTCTTTTATTTCATGATAATAGACTCCTGGTAATAATAAAAGATAATGACTGGCAATAACATAGTTGGTGTCTTTATAACATTTTCCATGGATTAGCTCACTTGATTTACAAAATAAATCTCCAAAATAAATAGTCTAATAATCCACTCCACAAATGAAACAAAACAAAACACAATTAAAAAAAAAAACGAAGAGAGTAAATTGCTTTCTAATAGTCACACTACTTAAAGTGGTAGGGTGGAGTTTGTACCCATGTAGTCTGTTTTAAAAATTCACAGTCCAGGGACACCTGGGTGGCTCAGTCAGTTAAGCATCTGCCTTTGGCTCAGGTCATGATCTCGGGGTCCTTGGATTAAGCCTAGTATCAAGCTCTCTTAACAGGGAGGAGCCTGCTTCTCCCCACTTTCTCCTCTTCTTGAGCTTTGTCTCTCTCAAATAAATATGACAATTTAGAAAAAAAGACCACAGGCAAAGATAATGTATAAAATGTGGCTATTGGAAGAACATGGCATTGTTTCACCACTGAGGAATTAACATCCTATTGATTAAAGGACAGCAAACTTAAGGCAGAGCCCACTGGATGGGGGAGAGGGGGGCATTTAGAATGAAGCTCCTACTCCATACCAGTTGCTTTATAAATGCAAAGAATTATAAATGCCTATAATTTTAACTGTGTGACCCTCCATTATGTGATATCATTTAGGTTTTCGTAAAAGATTAGTACATGAGTTCTCCAGAAAACAAAACAAAACAAACAAAAAGAATAGAATTCAACATCCATATAGAAGACTTGTTTGGAGGGGGAGATGAACCGTGAAAGACTATGGATTCTGAAAAACAATCTGAAGGTTTTGAAGGGGCGGGGGGTGGGAGGTTGGGGGAGCCTGGTGGTGGGCATTATGGAGGGCACGTATTGCACGGAGCAATGGGTATGGTGCATAAACAATGAATTCTGGAACACTGAAAATAAACTAAAAAAAAGAAAGTAAATAAACATTTCTGGGTAAAAGTCATCGCTCTGGGAGGCATGTAGAACACAGATATTCAGACACTGGGAATGAAGGCAAGAAGTGTAGCACCTATGCATGGGCCTCAGAGGCAAGCCTAGCAGCTTCAGAAAACTTCCTGGAGGAAATGGGTAGACTGAGAATGCAGACAAAAATCTGCACAGGCTATGAAGTGGAGAGAAGAGGGTAGAAGTCTAGAAGGGGAACCTGTGGAAAGATGTGCATTATAGCGTTGGGGGGGTCTATTATTGCTTGTGGGAGTTGGTGAAGAGCTGAGGTACTGCTGGGATGGGATTCATACTGGCTCTATTCCTCAGTCTGCCACCAACGAGCTGCTGGCCACTGGGCCAAGTTTAGAGGTGTCCAGCTTCGATTTTCTCTGGAGATGAATGGTCTAGAAGAGGCCATAGTCAATAGGCTGGAGCACAGGGTCTGTAAAACCTGAAAGAGTTATTTACTTAAAAAATATGTAGCTACCTACCATTTACACTGACATGGATGGAACTGAAGGGGATTATGCTAAATGAAATAAGTCAAGCAAAGAGAGACAACTATCATAAGGTTTCACTCATATGTGGAGTATAAGGAATAGTGCAGAGGACCATAGGGGAAGGGAAAGAAAACTGAATGGGAAGAAATAAGAGAGGGAGACAAACCATGAGAGACTCTGGACTCCGGGAAACAAACTGAGGGTTACAAAAGGGAGAGGGAAGGGGGAATGCTGAAACTGGATGATGGTTATTAAGGAGGGCTTGTGTTATGATGAGCACTGGGTGTTATATGCAACTAATGAATCATTGAACACTATATAAAAAAACTAATGATGTACTATATGTTGGCTAACTTAACATAATAATAAAAAAATCTTGTAACTGATACAGTGAAGGTAAGATGTAAACACAGCTCTTCATTGACCCATTATATCCCAATGTCTTTACCCCTGTGTCCCATCCACCCACTCCTTCCACACCTGTATAGAGGCCAGATGCCAAGGTAGTGTTCAGTGAATGCCTGATGGGTGACAGCCTCCTGTCATAGTACACTGGAACCACCTATAGGGAGCCACTCACCAGATCATTCGCAGCACCATCCTCTCAGAAATTTCCTAGTTACAGAGTTGGCCAAGCCTTCCCTGTAAGAGTTGCCATCACATCCTAATGAGCCAGTTCTTAGGACCCCTCTCCACCGTCATGGCCCCAGGTTGTTATTGAAACCGTAAGTAGTGCATGAAACCCACCAGAATGCCAAATCAGGAAACGAGTGATAAAAAAGACCTAACTCTCATGGTGAGAAGAAGCACTGAGGCTGATTTTGCTACTTCTCCTTCTTTGTTTGTTGTTTGAATCATCACATTCACCAATATTTCTACAGTGGTTAGGAACAGTCAAGCAAATAACTTCAAAGTCAGAAATAAATTTAGCCTTCAATGGACATAAGATGAATTTTCATTGCTTGGACATTGAGAAGGCTTACTTCATGTGAGATATACCAATTATCAAATTCTGAAGTGAATAAAACACTACAACTACAGTTATTTTAAGTATTCTTGCCAAAATTAAGAAAAGATAGAGAAATCCTGTTTGTAGAGAAACAATGTATTTCAATGGGTTATTCCATTAAGGCCAAAATATCAAGATAATAAATAGAAATTAGGGTAGAGAAATTATTATTACCCATAATAAAGATGTTCCTTTATATGTAAATATATATACACACATATATGATATATATGTAAATATATATGTAAATATATATTTATATACATTTTATGTAAATATATGTGTATATATATGTAAATATATTTATACGTATATATGTATGTAAAAATATTTCTATGTAAATATATATGTAATATATGTATTACATATATTTTACATATATTACAAATATATGTAAATATACAATATTGTACATATACTACAAATATATGTAATATATTTATATGTAAATAAATATATATTTATACACAAATATATGATATATCTTTACACCAGAACTTAAGG
>PISX010028904.1:0-20863 GCA_004024625.1 Mellivora capensis | reverse complement strand
CATCCATCTCCCTTCCTATCAATTCATCTTACTTTTTGTTGATGTGTAAAGGAAATGCAGATATCAATAAATTCTACCTCAAATATTTCACAAATATAATATTTTTATTTCTAGGCAATAAATCCCCCTTTCCCAACATTTTGTTTACTATTTTTTAAGAACTGAAAAGCATGACTCTGTGCCATAATCACCTAATACCATTTGATCAGAAAATAGTAGTCTTATAGTTATGAAGGGAAATCAGTAGAATAAATTAACTTTAATCCTTTATAATATACTTCCATATTGGTAAAATAAGCTTCCCATGTGGCACATTCATTTGAAATGTTTACCCTTTTATTTCATCAATATCTAGGGAGTTCCTATTGTAGCTTCTATTTATTTATAATGAAAAGCTCTTCCTTTTTAACACTTTCCTCTTCAGTAGTTCTAGAGGACTATTCAATTTCATGAAGACAAAGAAGTGAACAACCAACTTCTGAACTTAACTTAGGCAGCTGAATTTGCCGTAGGTAGTGATATTGCCATTTATAATAAGAAATATCTATTTGTTCTTTGTCCCATTCCTGGCACAGAGCTCCTAAAATCCTTGGAACTTCCTAACTGAAAGGAGAATCTTTTGTTATTCATAACAAGCCCCTTTTAGCCACACTTGAGTTTGTATTACAGAGTAGACTGTGAAAGCCTCTAGGCTAGGGGCTAGGTTGCCAGTGGAGACAAGCAATAGATTAGAGGATTGGAATTTCAGCCCCAACCCCATATCTAAGGCTGGGGAGAGGGGTTGGAGGTTGAATTATTAGCAATGGCCAATTATTTAATCAATCATGCCTATCTAATGAAGCCTGCATAAATATCCAAAAGGACTGGGATGAAAGAGCTTCTAAACTTGGTGAACATGTGGAGGTGCTCAGAGGGTGGCATTCCTGGAAAGGGAAAGAGGCTTTACATCCTTTCCCATATAACTTGCCTTATGCATCTCTTCATCTGGCTGTTCACTTGCATCCTTTAACATATTCTTTAACATACCAGCAATAGTAAGTATACTGCTCTCCTGGGTTCTGTGAACCTGAGTAAGGGGTAGCAGGAAACTCCAATTGGTAGCCAGGTTGGACATAAGTTGTGGGTAACCTGGGGACTTCCTACTTGGAAATGGCAGCTGACATAGGGACACTACTGTGGGACTGATCCATTTACATGTGGAGTCTGTGCTTATACTGGTTAGTGTCAGAACTGAATTGAATTGTAGGACACTTATCAAGTGTCTGAGAATTGGTCAGTGTGGGGGAAAAAACACCCACATATCTGGCATCAGAAGTGTGAATATGAGAGTAAAGGAAAACAACGAATTTTTTTCTAGACACCTTCTACAGATTAAGTATCCAGCTTAATGATTTTATGAATTAGACTGCATCACCTATTTAAAATTTTACTATCGTAAACATTTTATTTAGCTATCATATATATCAATATTATACCCCTGCTTTCTATCTTCAATGTTAGGAGCAATGATTTACACTTACAGAAAGCATTTCTTTATAAAAATTTATCATTTTGAACACATATAAAAAGTTGTTAAGAAAGGACATAAGAAATAAGTTTTAAAGTTTAGATTTCTTTGGATTTGGAGGAATCCTGTCAAGATAATTTTTTAACTTGCTTGAAGACAAAAAGATACAAAGTCTTCCTCTAATGTCAAGATAAAAACAAAATTATGAGCAAAAATATTCTAATAACGCACAAAGATAATTTTTATTTATCACAGATTCATACTACGACCTCACATTTTCTATGCTGTATGAAATTAAAATCAGTGTAATATTTATTCCTTATCTAAAGAGCCTAATCTGGACTCAGGCAATCTCAGTCCTCAGCTTTACCAATTAGTGACCTTAGGTACATCTCTACTCTCCACGGTGCTCCTTTTTTTCATCTTTAATTTAAAATTCTTTATGAAGGTCTTTACTGTTTAGGATTTACTCCATTACCTAATAACTTTTTTTAGAGTATTAATATACTGGCTAGACAAGGTACAGGTTATAATGCAATTCTAGCACTCTGCAAATACAAAAAAGTATTTGGCCTGTTTCTCTTCCCCTAAGTAGGAGAACTTCTTGGCAGCAGATTAAACAAACAAACAAAAAAATAGTTCTAATTTAAGCTATTTCATTTAATTTCTTATACACTTACTCTTCTTTTTTCATAATGTCATACATAGCCTAATGTCAAAAGAACTAATAAACACTCATTATAACTGAAACAATTGCAAAGCATGCAAAAAAGAAAATGTGAAAAACATTCAATTCCAGGTATAATCACACAAAGCTAGAGTCTAATAATAATGACAACAACAGTAACAATAGTCACCTCATCAAAATACATCCAAAAAATAATTTGAATACTGCATCTGAGGAAAAATCAATGAACAAAAAATTGCACATTAGTAGAATGTTTGGACATCAGCAGGATATGAGCATGCTAGGGCCCAGCATTATGAAATGTAAGGCTCATGCACAACTAAACCACTGCATAAAGTCAGAGAAGCCAGACATAGTGAGGTCACCAAAAATATGCCGCCAAAACATCTGTTTCATTTAAATCAATCTTTTGGGGTTCCGCAGGAAGGAGGTGAATTCATTAGTTTTCAAGTTAAACAAAATATAGTCAGAGCAAAGAACAAAGCCCTACGTCCAAATAAATGTGAAATCAGTCCCAATATTTTTGGCATATGTTCACATGTAGAAGACTGCTTCATTCAGGATGAAGAGTCTCTTGAAATATGTTAAAGTTATTCAGATGAAAAGGCAAGATTCAATCACAGATTGTGATTCAAGCAATATATTAACATTTCTCAGCTTCCACAAAGACTTCCCTTTCCTAAGGCTTCCCTATTAGGTAGAGATTAAAGTACCACTTAATAAATAGTTTATTTGTCAAATGATAATACCCTCTTACAGGGTTGTTCTGAGGAAAAAAGGAGGCACTATACATAAATTTGCTTGAAAGAGTTAAAAAGAAGTATAACAGATTATAAATAAAATCAAAACTCAATATTCAACTCGAAGTAGTATTTCCTTTTGGTATATGAAGTTGATTCTGTTACCTCCTGTTATAAAATACATCATATATAAAAGTATACGATATATATTCAATTAAAAGAATAATAATTTTAATGGGCTCTGTTATACATCCTGCTCATGTTAAAAAAATGAAACATTACTAATACTTTGGAGGCTCCCATGTGCCTATTCCTATCATATTTCTCTTAACTCACCCTATATTATCCTAAATTTTGTGCTAATCACTTCTTTGGTTTTATTTATAGCACTGACATATTTATATGTATCCTTAAACTATCTAGTCATCATCTATCTATATTCATCAATTCGCCTTCCATCCATCCACCCATCTGCTTTTTGAACTGTATTATATGGAATATGCTATATACTTGTCCTTCAACTTCTACAGTCTTTTTCTCAGAGTGATTTGACATTATTATCTAATTTTTCATAAAATCCCTAAGATTAAAGAAATCTATTATACCCTTTAGTGAAAATGAGGCACAGTGGGACTAGGAACTTGCCACATTATATGAGAGGACAATGGACAAATCTTTCTATAGTAATTCTGAAAGTAAAGCAAACCAATGACTATCTCAGAGCTTTGTAGTACATTTATATTTTTGTTTTCATTTAAAACTAAAACAGTTCTCTAGTGCTAAGAGCACAATTAATATTTTAAAACTGACTTACCCCCCAAAATTGACTATACATAATTAGTACTATTTGCTTTCATATTAAAGGGGAAGTTATATTCAAATGTACTGATGATATAAAAGCCCTAAACAATATTCAAATATATTCCTTAAAAGGAAAACAAGAAGAAATTAAAGAATATCAAAAGGAGATTTGGTTTTTTTTTTTCTTAGGAAATGGACTATTAGAAAACAGCCTAATTATGGAATATTCTAATTAAAGAAAATGGCTCATTAAATAGGTAATTAGTCTGACACTCAGCAATCCCAAGATATTGTTCACCTGAGCAAGTGATGAAAGAATCTTCTTGCATATTTGCTGATTTCGTCTCTATATTCCAATATAGTTGTATCCAGGAGTGGTCTTGTTGGAGCATAAAAGGTTCCAAGGCTTGCCTCAAGCTGTGCTGTGGAATTCAAACATAGCAGCACTAAAACAAGTGAAACTCCTTCAATTACAACAGAATACTCATGTTTGCAGTCAGTCAGGTTTTGCAAACTTGGATGAAATGTGAGCTTGTTGCAGGAAAGATGAAATTAAAATATGACAGCTGGTACAAAAACAAACCTGTGTATAAACTTTCACTTGAGGCAAAGCTGACAATGACTCTGAGCAACAAAAAGCTGTCAAAACTGAAGAAATCCATAATGAACCAACCTCTCACCACAAATGGATAATTAAAACAGTGACTCATCAAAGTAACACAGTTTGAACTAGTATTTCCAGTAAAATCAATTCACAGTGTGCTCAACATTTACTCTCTTTAACTGAAAGGAGAAAACAAACTTTTTTTGCATTGGGAATTGAAATAAGTATTAGAAGTGTTTTAAAAATAATACAAATGAAAATAGCCCTATTGGAGTAATAATATCTTTCTAAGATAATTTTAAAGAAACAGTGAAAGTCCCCATACTTTCCCTAAATCTCATCCTAAAAAACAAGATTGCTGTTTTTGTCCAAGTGTGAAAGCTAATACCCCTGGGAGGGATGACATGCTAATCCGCTCTTGGATTAGCTCAACTGACACCTTTCTAGAAAAAAAGGATTGGAGAGCAAGTTTTGATAAACCAGAGGGCTAGAGATTGGGAGAAAAAGGCACATTCTGCCTACTTCATAATTTTACCAAGCCATGCCTTTGGTGTGTTTTCTCCTAGAAATACCTAGAAGTTATATAATTACAGTAATGGTGAAAGTTGTATGAGAATGTTATGGTTCACAGTAAGACTCCATTGGTTTTTATGTTACTAGTGCTGGACTGAATAAATAATTTCTTATTTAGCAAAACTCTTTAGTTTTAGGCATATTTGGGTTTGAAAGTATTAAATACCTCATCAGAGTAATTGCTATGGACTTGGCTAAGCTGTTAGTAATTTCTTTCTTTTAATCTCAAATCTAGACAGTAAAGTAAGATGAACTTTAGGGGTATTTTCTTTCAAAGCAGCAGTCAATTTAGATTAAAATTGAATACAGCAATGCTATTGTGAAAACAAGCCAGATCCTCTTGCCATTGCTTGTTTTCTTGACAGCATGTACTTCTGAAATGTTCGAGCCTACATGGAATACTCATAACTCCCAGCACAGTTATAGATTCATTAGATAGCCCAGCTTGATGTTTAAGGCAGAAATGAAAATCTCTCAGATAACAACACAGCTACAAATAAAAGAGCTCACTGGGTTCCACTAATAAAAGGAAAACAAATTACCGTGTCAAATTTGTTAGATTCAGATAGAATAAATCTCAATACAGAAGAATTCTGAATGTTTTAGAAATGTATTTTACAGTTTACTTGGGGAATAATACATATATCTACTTGAAATGTACATATTCCAATAATCCAGCATCATGCAAGTGTTTTAATAGCCTAGTATCATACAAACTTTTTATTTCCCTACCTTCCCAAAAACAGTTCCTTGAAAATACCCTTTATTAAAGCAAGAATCTGATAATGCCCATTTGTGAATTCCCTAATAATCTTTCTTATAACATAAATTCACCAATGTGCTAGCAATTTCTCAGTGTCCTGAGGGACAGTTAATATTTTATTTTCTCTATAATTTCCCAACTGTAAATTTAGGATCTCTTGTATAGATTGTGTATACTGTAATATACTGTAACAGGCTTTCTTTACAGACCCTGCCTTTTTTTTTTCCTACTATGTACCTAATCTTGAGAGTGTACCAATATAACATATAAGCACTTGAGATAACTCTGTAGGCAGACATATTACAGTAATATCTAGCATTTTGAAGTCATACTTTTTATTTTTAACTAATATTCATTGAGTACCTACAGTAGGCCAACCACCATCTGTGCTAGGCATTTTCTCATTGTAGAAATACTGGACCCTCCACAGAGGGACTGGACTACCTCCAAAAAGTACATTCAATTAACATTAAATATTTATTGTGGGCGTCCCGTGAGTTGGGACAAGTCCCATGATGTGAACTTTCTGAAGGAACACGCCCTCTAAAATTACTACAATGAGGGGCACCTGGGTGGCTCAGTGAGTTAAAGTCTCTGCCTTCAGCTCAGGTCATGATCTCAGGGTCCTGGGATCAGGCTCTCTGCTCAGCGGAGAGCCTGCTTCCTCCCTCTCTCTCTGCCTGCCTCTCTGCCTACTTGTGATCTCTGACAAATAAATAAATAAAATCTTAAAAAAAATTACTACAATGAAGGTTCTGTATAGAATTTTATCTAAACACCATGTAATAAAATGGAATAAGAAAATCTATAAACATTCAAAGAAAATAGGAGGGAAAAAAGCTCTTCAGCAAAGACCTTTTGACATATTTCCTGTTTTCTCTATCTTATAAATTACCTAGGGACAGTTTCTCATTGGCTAGGAATTCTCATCATTAATGTCAATGCTTCCTGCAAAGATTTGAAATAAAGAACCAAGTGCAAGAACATTTAGCTGCATTTTATATAAAGTAAGTGACTTATAATAAAAATAACATACAGTGGATAATTGGCAAATATGAAAATGAATTTCATTATTGTATGTGGCACATTATCCCCCCCTTTTTTTCTTTTAAACAGTGTCCTATCTGAGGGTGCCTGGCTGCCTCCAATTGGTAGAGCATGCAACTCTGATTACAGGGTCATGAGTTTAAGTCCCATGTTGGGCCTACAGCTTACTTAAAAAAGAGAGAGAGAGAGAGAGAGACAAAACAGTGTCTTATCCAAGATCCTATGGGCAGAATTACTTACTAAGGTTTCGAAAGTAGAGAAATCCAAGCAGGTAGAGGGGTATCAGAACTACCAGTTAGAATGAAAACAAGGAGCAGCTGCCAGAGCTACAATTCTCAATCTCTCTCTCTCTCTCCTCTCACTCACACTCAAACACAATCAGTGGTAAGGACTATTCTCTGGACAAAAGACTTGGATGGGATAGAAAAATATTTATGTCTAAAGTGAAGGAAGAATAAGGACTTTTGTTTGGGGCCCTTTGTCTACCAGACCCTAGAGAATACATGTAATTCTTTTTTCCTTTTTTTTTTTTTTAAAGATTTATTTATTTATTTATTTATTTGAGAGAGTAAGTGCATGTGCAGGTGCAGGGGGAAGAGTAGTGGGGGAGAAGGAGGGACAAGGAGCCTCTGCTCAGCGCAGAGCCCAATACTGGGCTCCATGTCACCACTCCGGGATCATGACCTGAGCTGAAATCAAGTCAGATGGTAAACCAACTGAGCCACCCAGACACCCCAAGGGTACATGAAATTTTTTTTTCTGGATACCATTAGTAAGTAAATGGTAAATAAATACCAGGTAAGTAAATACCTGAAATTCTTGATTACAGTTTGAAATTTGAGCATATTGCGCACATGAACTTAAGCTGAAAAGTACAATGACTGCATTGTAAGTTCCAACAGAGGTATACAAATACATTACTCTTTATGTTGACAAATACTATAAAGTACCACATAATTATTTGGTTATCTGATCTTGTCAGTTTTAATAGGGCATTAACATTTTTGTCTTTTGGTCTCCAATAACATAACTCAAAAAATCCTCAAAAGATAACTGACTCAATAAAATGTACTTCATATATATACACAACCAACTTATGAAATACATTTCATGTCTGACCTTCTCTCTCTGGAGTGAGCTTTTGTCTAAGAAGATGGTTTACAATGGCACTCATGCTGATAAAGCACTGGTGGCCCAGAGTGTCCCAGTCCATACTGCTCAGGATATTTATTGCCTCACAGATCTCATCACAATGAATGTACTGGAATATGATGTCTGTCAGGCCCAGCTGTCCTCGTGTGAAGATACCTGTCATAAAAAAAGTAAAACCAAGTGATTCTTCTAAAAATAAAAAGAAGACCTACAAAAACAGAGTTAACATTTCCATAAAGGAAAAAAAAAACAGTAATCATTTCTTGCATAAGTGCTAGAAATGTGGGATTGGCAAGGCCAATAGTGATTCTTTGGTTAAATCTTCATTTTGAATACCAGCTACCAACTCCATCTATCTTATGCCTATCATTCAGCATTAATTAATTTGTACTCAATATAATGAAACTTACACTAAAAATGAATAAACATGAGAAGGATGTTTAGGTAGACCACAATAACTCTATTTTTAAACTTTATTTTTCCCATCAGTTATTTAGACCTCTGTTGTATACATTTAAAGACGGTTTTTTTGATGTGAACACAATTCTTACCAACCAGATTCATCAGTTCTAGGTTGTTTCTAGTGGTCATCCCCACATACTTTGGTGTGGGTGTGGGTAAGTACAAATATCCTGACAAATATGACTACATAAATACTTTTAAGTCAGTTTTTATTAATGGGTACTCTCAATTAATAGTTTTTTCATAGCTACCACACGCTAATTTATCTTAAATTGGCATTTAAAGACTACTCTATTGAAGTAAGAAATCCTCAGTATTAATCCTGTTAGTGATGCCCTTCACAACTAATATTTACTTAGAAATATTCTTGGTATAATATAAACACATTTGTTTGTCCTTCCAAAATGAAAGAAAATCTCATTCCAATCTTAGAGGACCAAGACTACAAGAAAAAAGTGAATCATTCTGTTCTAATTTCATTTTATCATTTTTATAGAGGCTTGATCTCATTTAAAACTAATAAACTAATGATTTTTGTGCAATTAAATGACAGTATTAGGGCTTTTGAGCATCTAAAAAACATCTTTCAAAAATGGCTGGCTATAAAATCCTTTTCTTCAGCCAATGTTTACTGATTAGACTGAGTCTATAAAAACTTCTCATCTCAGTACAAATAATCATAAAGCTAAATGAGAAAATGTATGTGAAGTTATTTGTAAGTTGTAAAGCATATAAAATATTACTGCAATTCTTCTTTTTATTACTATCATCATCATCATTTAACTGGAATAGTTATAGGATTTAGGATTTTAAAAAGTATATTAGTTCATAAGAAAGATGCCAAAATTCTTCATATTAACTTCATATTAACTTCAAGCCACATCAAAATGAGAATTTGTACTATATCTGACAGGACTCAACTTGATAGGGAATCTGGGGAATTACCCTGACTATACTAAGCAATAAAACCTCATTATTCTTTTTGTGTTGGTAGAATCAATGAATGGTACTATCCAAAAGCCTTCATGAGCCTGCAATCAAGCACTGGAAGCTCTCATAAATCAGGGTGGTTCCTTGGCAGTAGATATTAATGTGTAGGAACTTTATAGGGAACCAAAAATATCTGAAATCTGTTGACTCCATCTATACCCTAAGCAATACTTCTAGCAAGAGAAGGAACTGACCTGTCAAGTAAAAAGACTAAAATATGGTCATAACCAAATTGCTCAAAAGGTGATAAAGAGAAAATCTTTAAAAGTAGCCAAAGAAAAGAACACACATAAAAAGTTATGAAAAACTGAAAACTTTGCTTCTGAAATCATGTAAGCCAAAAGACAACAGCAGGATTTTTTAAAATGCTGAAATAAAAATGAATTAAACTAAAATTCTATATCTTCATAATAAAGAGTTGAAAATTCATGAAGAATCATAACAATCTTTAAATGTACCTAATAACAAAGTTTGAAATAATAAAGCAAAGAGTGATAGAACTAAAAGAAGAAAGAATCCAAACCACAATTATAATTGGAGATTTCAGCATTTCTCCCTAATTGAGAGAACAGGTAAACAAAATCAGCAAAAATAGAAAATACTGGAAAAACACTATCAATGAATTTGACCTTACATTTATAAAATATTTCACCCAAAAACAGCAAACTACACATTCTTTTTACATGTACATAGACTATAAACCAAGATAGGGTATATTCAGGGCGATAAAACAAGCCTTAATAAATTTAGCTGCTTTGAAATCATACAGAGTAGGTTCTCTGACCACAACAGAAATTAAATTAGATATCAATATAGAAAGATGTCTGGAAGATCTCCAAACATTTAGAAATTAATCAACATTCTTTAAACAAACAAACAAACAAACAAACAATGATTTAGGGGTGCCTGGGTGGTTAAGAGTCTGACTTTAGCTCAGGTCTCAGGTCATGATCTCAGGGTCCTGGGATGGAGCCCTACATTGGGCTCCCTGCTCAGCAGGAAGTCTGTCCCTTTCTCTCCCTTTCTTCCTCTTCCCCTACTTGTGCTCTCTCTGCCTCTCTTTTGGATAAATAAAATGTTAAATAAATAAGTAAACAAACAAACAATGATTTAAAGAAGAAATCAAGGGGCACCTGGCTGGCTTAGTCAGTAGAGCATACAACTCTTGATCTCAGGGTTGTGAGTTCCAGCCCCAAGTTAGGGGTAGAGATTACTAAAAAATAATAATGATATTAATAAAAATAGAGAAGAAATCACAAAGTAAATTTAAAAATATTTTGAAATGAGTAAAAATAAAAATATAACACTGAAATTTGTGAGATGCAGCTACAGCAGTATTTAGAGGGAAACTTCTAGCTTTAAATATTTTTTAATTAGAAAAGAAGAAAGATCTAAAATCAACAATCCAAGCTTTATGTTAAGAACCTCTGGAAAGAAGAGCAAATTACCCCTAATGTAAATGGAAGGATGGAAATGATGAAAATAAGAAATAGAAAATAATGAATACCAATGAAATCAACAGACAGTTCTTTGAAATGATCAGTAAAATTGACCAGCATCTGTCTAAATTGATAAAAAAAGAGAGCAGACACAACTAACCACAATCAAGAAGACTACAGAACTACAGACATTAAAAAATAATAGTGATTAATATGAATAACTTTAAACAAATAAATATAATTTAAATGAAATGGATTCCTTGAAAGATCCAAACTCTCAAAGCTCTTTTAAGAAGGAATAAATAACTTGACTCTGTATAATTTAAATTTGAATTCATAGTTAAAGAACTTTTAGGTGCAAAGAATTCTCTCAAACATCAAAAGAAGAAATAATATCAACTCTACACAACTCAAAATATAAGAAAAGGGAGCACCTGACAACTCATTTCATGATGTTAGCATTACACTGATATCAAAAATGAAAGCGACATCACAGGAAAAGAAAAACTATTGACCAATATCTCCCATAAATAGATACAAAAATCCTTAACAAAATATTAGCAAGTCCAGCAATAAATTAAAAAGATCATGTATCATGAACAAGAGAGATTTATCCCACAACTGCAAGGCCACTGAAACATCTGGAAACTAATCAATATAATTCACCATATGACCAGAAAAAACATGATCATTTCAACTGATACAAAAAAGAGCACCTGAAAGAATTCAATATCCACTCAAGATAATGCATCTCAGCCAACTAGGAAGGTAAGGGGACTTCCTCAACCTAATAACACAATATTTATAGTGAGAAAACTAAATGCTTTCTGCCTAAGTTCAGAAACAAAGCAAGAATGTCCTCTCTTGCCACTTCTATTTAATATTGTACTAGAGATTCTAGCTAATATAATAAGGGAAGAAACCAAAATAAAGGACATACAGGTTAAATAAGAAGATATAAAACTGTTTTTAATTGCTATTATTATAGTCATCTCAGAAAGTCCTAAAGAATCTACAAAAACATTACAATGAAGAAATGAGTTTAACAGGGTTGCAGGATACATGGTCAATACTTTAAAATTTTATTTCTCTATAATCCCAATGAACAATTAAAATTATAATTAAAAATACTATGTAGTAATTAAAATACTATGCAATATTGTAATTAAAAATACTATACAGTATTAATGCCATACAGTATTAAAATAATATACAGTACTAATACTATACAGTATTAAAATATTATACAGTGTATAGTATAAGAATACAGTAGCACCCAAAACCATGAACAAAATATATATAAGATATTTACAATTTGAAAAACACTGCTGAGAGAAATTTTAAAAGATCTGAATAAGTACAGAGATACTGTGTTCACAGATTGAGAGACTCAATACTGTTAAATTGTCATTCCAACCCAAATTGAACTATAGATTCAACATAATCCCAATCAAAATCTCAAGTGTTTTTATGAAACTGACCAGTTCATTTTAAAATACACATAGAAATTCAAAGAATCTAGAGTAGTCAAACAATTCTGAAAAAGAACAAAGTTGGAGAACAGTACTTGATTTCAAGACTTACTGTAAAACTATAGTAATTAAGACAGTGTGGTACTCACTGAAGTATAGGTAAAATAGTGGGAGAAAACAGAGTCTGTTCATAGAAACATAAATGTATGGTCAAGGCAATTCAACAGAGAAAAGTCAATCTTTCCAACAACTGGGTCTGGGACAAATGAATATTCATATTTAAAAATTAATTTCAATCCATGCCTCATGCCATATGCAATAAATTAACTTGAAACAGACCCATAAACCTAACTCTAAGAGCTAAAACCCTAAAACCTCTAGAAGAAAACAGGATTAGACAAATACTTCATAGAGTACATGGAAAACACAAGTCACAAAGAAATTTAAGGATAGAATTTCATTAAAATTAAAAACTTCTGCTACCTGAAACACACTATTAAGTAAACAAAAAGTTAATAACAAGTTGGAAGAAAATATTCATAATACTAGTAACCTACAAAGAACTTGTATTCAGTATATAAAAATTAGAACTCAATAATAAACAATCCAACTAAATTTGGGGAAGAGATTTGAAGACATACTTCATCAGAGAAGATACATGCAGATAAGCATATAAAATTATGCTCAACTTCAACAGTCATCAGGGAAATGCAAATTAACACCATTACAAATCCATTAGAATACCCCAAATTAAAAAGACCATTAATGCTAAGTGTTAGGATATAGAGCAACTAGAACTCCAAAATAGTTTCTTCTTCAGTTAAACATACACTTAACCTATGGCCCTGTTTCTCCCATGAGAAATTAAAACGTATGTTGATATAAAGAAGTGTACACAAAAGTACTGGCATTTTTATTGATATTAGCTTAAATCTGGAAACAACCAAAATGTCCATTAACACATGGTTTATCTATACAATGGAATATTACTCAGTAATATTACTCAGAAAATTTACAGATATACACATTAATATGGAAGATTCTTACAGATAAATGCTGAGTGAAAGAAGTAAGACCTTAAAAAAATCTACTTTATGAGTTGTTTTCTATGAAACTTAGAAAAAGCAAATCTAATCAGTAATGACAGAAAGCAGGTCAGTGCTCTTTAGGTTTGAGGGAGATGGGGAACGGCTGCAAAGGGGTTTGGGAGAATTTCTGGTGATGGAAATGTTCTATTTCTTGACTGTAGTGGTAATCATGAGAATATATACATTGGTTAAAACTCATTAAACTGTACATCTGGCATGCGTACATTTTATTTTATGTAAATTATATCCCAATAAACTTGATTTAAAAACCCATCATCACTCTAGTTTAAAGAAAGCAGAATGCTATCTGGAATAACAGTCCATTTCAAATAATATGAGATCCAATTTTAAGATGAGTAGGCATCTAATAGATTATCTGACATTCTTTCCAGCAATAAATTACCCCCAGTTACCACTTGGGTAAATCGTAATATTTCAATAGCTCATTAAAAATAACTCTTTTGAAGAAAACATACTTCTCACAAAAATATTAAGGGAAAAATCATACTACTACTTTTTTAGACAGAGTAACACACACACACACACACACACATGCACACATACATTTTGCCTTTGATTTTCAAAATCCTGTGAGAAGGAAGAGGTTAGTTTTAATTATTTCTTGTTCGATATAATCACTAGAAGATTTAACCTTTTCCCAACTTTGCAGGCTCTAGTTAGAGCACTAGAGGGGCACTGCAGGTGGATGGAATACTATTGAAACCACCATGGGAAAGAGAGGGTGTGAGAGCACATGCCGTGGATGGGGAGCTACACTCCTGCAAAAACAGCTGGGGAAATGAAGCCTGAGAGGCAAACAAGGGTTTATCACCACTGAAGGATTTCAGGCCATGACCAAATCTGCAGTTAGATCACTTGGGTGGCAGTTCAGGGGATTAACTGTGGGGCAGGATGAGAAGACTGGAAGGCAGAACATTACAGACAGAAAGCTACTAACTTTATCACTGCTTGAAAACAGGGAAGATCAAGATTAAGGTCATAACAGTAAGGCTGAAAAGAGATGTTTCTGAGAGTATTTAGAAGGTAGAACTGATGGGACTTGGCCACTGACTGAATATGGCATTAGGGGTGAGGAAGGATTCTAGGATGATGATTGACTGGAATTCCATCTGAGTAACTGTACCATCCACCAAAAATGGAGAATATAAAGAAACAAGTTTGGGGGAAAGGAAATTAGAAACTCTCACTCTGTATAAAATGGGAGGAGCTAAAAATGGAACCTTAGGGAGCCTCAACATATTCATGAGTATCCAGAAGAAGAGTATGAAAAAGTGATGAAAAAGTGTATCTCAGATCACAGAGGGTTGTATGATGAGAATTCTGTGACAGTAAAAGTGGTCAGCAAGCATCAAATGCTGGAAAGTCATCAAGTAACACACACACACACACATATATACATATATGAAGGAAATTTCTATATATATATTTCATATATATATATACATATATGAAGGAAATTTCTATATATATATTTCATATATATATGAAATATATATATAGAAATTTCCTTCATATATGTATATATGTATGAAATATATATATATATATTGATATATATATATATCAAGTAGGAAGTCTCTGGTGACCTTTCCAAGAGCAGTTCCAGGACACTAAAGATTCAAGCCAAAATTTGGTACTGTGAGGAATGAATGGGAAGTGAAGAAGCAGAGAAAGTCAGTGTTCACTATTATTTCAGTGAGTCTGACTATGAAAAGAAGAAAGAACATTTGATTAGTAACAGGAGAAACAATTTTAAGGAAGAGATGTTTGTTTTATGGTGTGGGCTGGGCCTATATCTACTGGTGTAACAAGATTCACAGGGGAAGTGGGGAGGATGACAACATAAAGGGATCCACAGGAATGTAGTGGGATCCAGACTGGAACTAGGGGTGGAACTAGTCTTAGATAAGAGGAAGGGCTCCTCTTCCACTGAATTGAGAAGAAAAGATTTATATCCATGATAATAATAAGATTTATGTTCAAGGTAAATTGTTGATTAGGGGAGTGGGTAGGTGGTGAGGAGCAGATAAACTTAGTGCAGTGCCAATTAAAAGGTAAGACTTTCTGTTGAGAGGGCAGGGAGCTGATCATATGAGTTTAAAGAGAGCAGTGATAGTTGAAAAAGGTACTGATGAGAATGCAAAAAAGCTTTAATATCTCTGTAATATAATTAGGGCCTCCTCTTTTGAAAATTAATTTCAGTCTACATATGTGGAAATATGGGACAATGACTGCCAAGCAAAGAAATCTGATTACATTTTGCTTTATATAAAACAGTACCTCTTGGCTTCCATGCGGGAGAATGATACTTCTAGCTCTCTCCTGAGGAAGACATGCTCTTCAAATTCTTCTAACAGTGGTGGTGGCCTTTTATTTACCCGAAACATTTGGGTGATGATTATAAGGATTTAGAATAGAAGTCCTAGCCTTGGAACAAAGTTTTCCTTCAACATTACACTGACCTATTCTAAAAGTCAAACTCCAAAAATCTTAGCGTATTGGCACCAGCCACTACCACGTTTACATATGACAACATTCTATTTTAAACTATGATCTATGTCAGCTTCTTAAATTGTAAGCTACACCTTGCATGTCAAATTTTCCAAAGGCTTGCATAACAAGCTTATGAAAAAATCTCGTAAATGCTCCCTAGTGGAGAAACTGCACATGCAACTACCTGTTTATATATGCAGTAACTTGAATTATACATGAAAATTCCACATGGATGCCCAGAATCAGCACTGTGTTAATTCAAGAAGTATATTAAAATTTTTGGATGTATTTAGTAGCAGAACCTAAGAAAAATCTGTTCTTTAAACAGGGTTTTCTTAAAAAAAAAAAAAAAGATCTGTTAGTTGGAATCTACTGTTTCAAGGAATCAACTCTTCCTAGGAAAAAATAATCTGTAATAAATATTAATCATAATACACTTTTTTAAAATTCTGGGAAACTCCATATTTAGATCTTTTAAGGAGTCTGTAAGCCTGTAAAATTTCTCCTATCCCATAAAACTTAAGAGTCATATTGAAAATAAAATTAAATGATAAATGTCAGTTGCAGAAGTTATCACCTTTTCATTTGAATGCTTGACTTCTATTGGATAATTCTCTTCCAAGAGACCTTCTTGGGAAAAAGAGGTGACAGCCAACTCATTGCCTAATTGATTTAGGAACAGTGCCCAGGGAGACAGTCCAATTAAGTTTACAAGCTGGCAATTAGCAGGAAGCCCTCTAAATCCCTACACTGAGAGCCTGTTTACTTTAGTAAGAAGGCAAATGTGCTAGAGATAGGAAGAGAAAGCTGTGCTTTTTGCAAAGCTGTTGTGAGTAGGCCCACAAGGGAGGGCTGAAGAAAAGCTAGGTATATGTGGGCAGACAGCCTTTTGTTTGACAGGTAACTGGGTAATTTAGAGAGACAGAGAGAGAGAGAGAGAGAGAGAGAGTGTGTTTTAATAGACATGCAAAACATCTAACATCCACTTTAATGAGTGTTGTGTATGGAGACATACAACTGTTAAACATGTAGCTGGGCAAAGTAGAACTGGATTATTTTACAATAAACGAGATTCCAAACATTTTTTTCTTGGACAACATGAACATTATAAAGATATTTAATTTGCATTTTTATTATGTGGAAAGAATATAGCCCTTACATTATATTCATTATATCTTTCAGGTTAATCAAGTCATTTTCAACTAGATTTATTTCATGGGTTCAATTTCAGAGGTTTAGATATGTTACAAAAAAAAGTAAACTGACAGCTATTTAACAAATCCTATAATGTCTTTAAAAACTTAATGTGTATGACAGAAACAAATCATGTAATGGGCTTAGAAATATATTTACTTTTCTATGTTTTCAAGTTGCAATAATACACATTAATTAAAATCTACTTTTTAAACCTAAGTGAGGTTCTCTCAAGAATGTTAAGTTATACAAAACTACCTAAAGAATATTATAGGGCATAGCTGGTAAGGCAAAACTGCAAAAGACAAATAAATCATACTAATACAATTTTATTTCAAAGTTTTCTAGTTGAGGGGTGCCTGCTGGCTCAGTCAGTAGAACATACTACCCTTCATCTTCAGGTTGTAAGTTCACGCCCCATGTTGGGTGTAGAGATTACTTAAAAATATTTAATATATTAAAAAAAAGTTTCCTGGTTGAAATGGGCAACATTAATACATGGTTTTCATAATACTGAAAAATCTTTGTCAATAATTTTATCTAAAGGAAACAAAAAAAAAGTTATACAACTCTCTAACCAAATTCTCCAAACATTCACTTTTTTTTTTTAGATTTTATTTATTTATTTGAGAGAGAGAGAGTGAGAGAGAGAGCATGAGAGGGGGGAAGGTCAGAGAGAGAAGCAGACTCCCCGTGGAGCTGGGAGCCCAATGCGGAACTCGATCCCAGGACTCCAGGATCATGACCTGAGCCAAAGGCAGCTACTTAACCAGCTCAGGCACCCAGGTACCCGAATTTCTCTTTGTATAAAACATCTGTCTTACACATTCCAGTCTGGGAAGCAATGGATACCTATTATCTAAAATAATAGAAAAGAGAAAAAAAAACTTTATTCCTACAACACAGAACTTTAAAAAATTTATTTATTTATTTATTTGACACAAGAGAGTACAAGTAGTAGAGAGAGAGAAGCAGGCTTTCCGCTTAGCAGGGAGCCTGATGTGGGGCTTGTTCCCAGGACCTGGGATCATGACCCGAACCAAAGGCAGCTGCTTAACCAAATGAGCCAGCCAGGTGCCCCAAAACAGAACTTTTTGACAAGGACAGTAAGTACTTTTAAAATATTCACATATGTATTTATTTTGGAAATCAAATGTGGAAGTTTAAGCTTTTTGTGCATCACAATGGACAATTAATACGGTTTCCAAATTGCTCACTAATGTTCCTTAATGTTTAGAAAATCATCCACAAAGCTTCCTTAAAGAAACTATATGAGGGCACCTGGCTGGCTCAGCTGGTAGAGCACAGGAGTTGATCTCAGGGTTGTGAGTTCAAGCCCTAGGTTGGGCATAGAGATTCCTTGAAAAAAGAAAAAAAGGAACTATATGAAATGTTTGAAAGGCAAGCTTATTTATGGGATAACAGAAAACCTCCATTTCTAGAATGGTTTTATTCTCTTAATCATAACGTCACCATCATGAACATTTTAATTTACTTACTCACCAACTTTCTTGACTTACCAAGTTTAAACAAAAGTGCACCCAAAGGTCCTCTGTCAAACCTGAGGAAGAGAAGATCATAGATGTCCCCACGTTCTGGCTTCTGAGAAAGAACCTGAGGAGCTATCCACTGCATTTGAACAAGAGTGCTGGAAATGTCAATGAATTTATTGAACTGCAGAGTCTCCCTGGGTGAGCGGTCTTCAGCCAGGAGCTGGATGTTAATAGGGGATAAAGCCATATCAAAAATCTGCAGTTCCCCTTGGTTGCTGCCAACTAGTAGAATGGCACCACTTGGGTGGCAACTTATTAATGAAGGCAAAAGTTCAGCCTGGGCTAAGAGAGTTACTCTACGGTGAGTTTCATACAGAATTACTGAAGAATCTTCACAGCCTAGAATTAGTTTGTCTTCAGTAATATTCCTGCAGCAGCTAATGGCCTTTGATCTTAGTGGTATTCTAGTTACTGATATACATTGGATTTTGTTCCAAACGCATTCATAGATGCAACTGTCAGCCATGGGCTCTTTGTCTACACTGATGGAGTTCTCCACTGTCAACACCTGATAAGGCTGTTTGGTGCCAAAGCGAACATCCAGTAGATCCCATTCTGTGCGGACACAACTCAGGACCTGTAAAAAATGTATCATTTATGTTCACAAAGACCTTCGTTTTTCTTCAGTTGTCACACACAGGCCTACATATTAATCCATTACCATACTGAAGAGCATCAGTTATCACCCTAAACATCAGCAACATATAAGTATGTATGTGCTATATATTTTTGTATATATAATTCTCTCACATAGAACATATGAATATATGGCACACATAGAATAGAACTAAAGAAATTATAAGATTTTAACATTAACACATTGTTTCTGAAAGTCTAAAAATAACTTAAAGACAAAGATGTTCAATATATAAAAATTAACAAGGTGGCCTTCTACTAAGAAAATATGGTTAGCAGAATACCTAAAAACATCGTAAGTTTACATTTTAAAAAAATGAATAAAGAACTTTAAACAATTGAGCTAATCTCACTCCTATCCACTACCCTTCCCAATTCTGAAATTCTTAATTAATTACTTACCAGAACACTTCAATTAGTAGGGCAGGGTAGGAAAAGGAAAAGAACTAGAACCCTGTTAACAGTCTTATAAAAATATTTTACTATGAGAAATGATCTGAAGGTTGTTAAATAGACAAGTGACCAAGTGAAAGAAATGCTATATAATAATGCACTGGTATAAAACAAAACCTGATAATATGATTTGTCACTATTCATGAAATAAAAATTTAAAAATATTTTTTAAGTTCTTTTCAGCATAACAGAATTCATTGTGTATGCACCACACCCAGTGCTTCATGTCATAAATGCCCTCCATAATACCCACCACCTGGCTCCCCCAACCTTCCATCCCCCACCCCTTCAAAACCCTCAGATTGTTTTTCAGAGTCTATAGTCTCTCATGGTTCATCTCCCCTTCCAATTTCCCTCAACTCCCTTCTCCTCTCCATCTCTCCATATCCTCCATGTTATTTGTTATGCTCCACAAATAAGTGAAACCATATGATAATTGACTCTATCTGCTTGACTTATTTCACTCAGAATAATCTCTTCCAGTCCCATCCATGTTGATACAAAAGTTGGGTATTCATCCTTTCTGATAGAGGCATAATACTCCATAGTGCATATGGACCACATCTTCCTTATCCATTCATCCACTGAAGGGCATCGTGGTTCTTTCCACAGTTTGGCGACCGTGGCCATTGCTGCTATAAACGTTGCGGTACAGATGGCCCTTCTTTTCACTACATCTGTATCTTTGGGGTAAATACCCAGTGGTGCAATTGCAGGGTTATAGGGAAGCTCTATTTTTAATTTCTTAAGGAATCTCCACACTGTTCTCCAGAGTGGCTGCACCAACTTGCATTCCCACCAACAGTGTAAGAGGGTTCCCCTTTCTCCACATCCTCTCCAACACACGTTGTTTCCTGTCTTGCTAATTTTGGCCATTCTAAATGGTGTGAGGTGGTATCTCAATGTGGTTTTAATTTGAATCTCCTTGATGACTAGTGATGATGAACATTTTTTCATGTGTCTGATAGCCATTTGCATGTCTTCATTAGAGAAGTGTCTGTTCATGTCTTCTGCCCATTTTTTGACATGATTATCTGTTTTGTGTGTGTTGAGTTTGAGAAGTTCTTTATAGATCCTGGATATCAACCTTTTGTCTGTACTGTCATTTGCAAATATCTTCTCCCATTCCGTGGGTTGCCTCTTTGTTTTGTTGACTGTTTCCTTTGCTGTGCAGAAGCTTTTGATCT
>PISX010028903.1:0-21001 GCA_004024625.1 Mellivora capensis | reverse complement strand
CCCCCTCCAGGGGGTGGGCTCTGAGGAAACCGGGCCTTTAGGCTTTTGTTCTCTGGAGGTTTTTATGTCTGTTCCTTTGTTTTCTCTCCCCCCTTGGCAGCTCCGGATGGTTCTTGGAGGTTCAGAGGAAAGCAAACTGCACCCAGACCTCCCTCCCAGAGAGAAGCCCCAGTCCGTTCCCCTCTGGGTGCTGCAGAGCAGGTTCCCAGCCGCGATCTCTGGGGACACCTGTGTGTCCTGCTTGTACTCAAAACCACAAGCGGCAGCTGTCTGGGCCGCTCCAGACCCCCAGAGAGGTTCCAAGCAGGGAAAGCACACAGAGATTTTCCTGCTGGCCCGAGCTGATCAGACTCTCCGGGTCCTAGAGCCCCCGCTGGTGCCCACGCGCCTCTCTCAGGGGAGGGGGTGGAGCGCGTCTCAGGCTCTGCTAGCGCGGCGCGGCACACGCGTGGGGACTGCAAAAGTCTGTTTCTGCTCCGGGAGGGTCCCAGCCCCTGCCACACGCCCAGCGCCCTTAGGAGGTCTCGCAGCTCAGCAACCAGGACCTGGTTTCTCCGCTGGACTCTCTCTGGCTCAGCGCCAGGGCTGTCTGCCCTCCGTGGGGGACTTAAGCCCCTGTCCCTAACAGTTCCAATTCCCACAATTTCCCCCTGCGATCTTTTCTCTTTTTGAGTGCTTTTTATCGGTCTTCAAGTTAATGCTGGTCCCCAGTCTTAGGGGACTCTCGTATTGGGGTATTACTTCCCAATGCGTCTCCTCTGGTGGCTCCTCCCCCTTTTGTTTATCTTCCGATCCCAGTCCGGCGTCCCCGCTCCGCTTTACCTGCCCACTGGCGTCTTCTGCCCCCGTAGAGATCCTGACGAGTAGAATTCTGATCTCAGGCTGATTTCATGAGTGATCGGAGTTCCTTGGTAGGTAATCAGCTCACTTTAGGGGACAGGTTGAACCAGAGCCTCCTCCTAGTTCCCCGCCATCTTGTCTCCCAAGAAATTCCATTTTAGGAGGCTAAAGAAAACCCCAATAATTACCACTGGAAAATGTGAGACATTAAATATTTGTACTTCAGTTCACATTAGGGGAGGAGAGAGAGATGGAAAGTGCCGAGGACCCTGGAGTGGTTTCCCTCATGGTCTGCCTTCCACCTCTCAGCCAAATACCAACACAGGTACTGTTCATGGGACACCTAAGGTGCCATCAGTCATCTCTGATCCTCTTCTAGAAACCATTCCCTAATTTGCTCTGGAGTGAATGTTTCACACTTGAATTCATACTTGCTGGGAGAGATGGCAAAATCTTAGGGCAATTATAACAATAACAATAATGAACTCATGTTGAGCATCAGGCACTATTTGTTCTTTCACTTAACAAGAACTTAATGATGCCTGCTGTGTGCTAGAACTAGGTTTCTAGGGTGTATTAGGCAATTTGTGGCATTGGAAATATATTAGTTTTTTTAAAAAGAAAAAAAAATGCCTGTCCTTATGGAAATTAGATTCACTGGGGAGACAGATAATAAAATGAATAAGTATATTAAGTATATTAAAATGAATTAAGTATATTAAGTTATACTTAATAAGTACTTTTAAGAGATGGTAATAAATGCTATGGAGAAAACTAGAGTAAGAAAGAGTTATTTCTCTGGTACCCCAATGTGTAATTGAAATGTATATACTTGGAAACTGGCGGAACCTCCACACTGATTTCTTGTACTGTGGGATAAAAGCTGTATTAGTGGGGAAGACAAAATGAAATATCTGAAACTGATTTGCCCCTTCATATGGTAGTGAATAAAAAACAGTATCACGTCCTGGGCAAAATGGCAGAGTTTAGTGCTATCAATCAAGACCTGAAGAATACGGGGTGATGGCCCTCATTTATCCCCATGTAACTCACCAGTCTGACCCTTACAAAAACATCTGATCCTGGGAAATAATAAAGTCAAGCAAATAGCTGCCCTGATTGCAGTGGCTGTGCCAGATGAAATATCTCTGCTGAAACAGGCTAATATGGCCTCGGGTACCTTACATTGATTAGCAAATGCATTCATTTCTATTCCTATCAAGGGAAGGAAACAGAAGTATGTGAATGACACAAACATTTACAGTCTTGACCAGCGTTAATTCTTTTGCTCTCTGTAGTAATATAAGCAAAGGAACCTAGACTGCCTGGACATTCTGCATATCATCACAATATTGAAGATATCGTATGTGGTGGTTTTTAAGTATGCCCACAAATGCTTTGGTATTTCTTCCTTCAAGAGACAGAGCTTAATTCCTGTCCCCTTGAGTGTGGTCTGGCCTTAGTGACTTACTTCTAACAAATAGAATATTGCAGAAGTGATGATATGTGACTTTTAAGACATTACAACTTCATTCCTTGCTCTCTTTTGGATCACTTACCATGAGGGAGGTCAGGTACCATGTGATAAAGGCACTGGAGTAGCCATTTCAGAGAGATTTATGTGGAAAGGAACTGAGTCCTTCTGCCCAAAGCCGTGTGAGTGAGCCATCACCAAAGCAGATCCTCCAGCCCCAATCAAGCCTTCAGATGACTGCAGCCCTGGACAGCATCTTGCCTGTAACCTCATGAGAGACTTTAGCTATACTGCCTAGCAGACCTATGCTATTAGAGGGATCTGTGCTGGGAAAAGACATTTTAGGGAGTTTCCAGCAAGCCCTAGTAAGAGAATCATTATGAAGATGTTAGAGTTCTGGAACAATGTTACGCCATCTGTGGCAGACACCATTCAAAATATAGCTCCTGATGTGCTACTAGGCGTTATAGAGACAGAACACCTGATCTCGGGACATCCAGTGACTGTGCAGCCAGAACTGTTTGTTACAAGGTGTGTTCTGTCATATCTACTAAGTCATAAGGTCATGTGAGCCCAACAAAAGTCCATAGTGAGATGGAAGTGGTACATCAAAGGACAAGTAAGCTGCATGTGTAGATGGCTTAGATTCCCGTTTCAACCATCACTATGGCACCATTGCCTCTCTCTCAGCTTACATTCATGGTTTCTTTTTGGGGGGTGCAGTGGTGGACAGGCAAGTTCCCTTATGATCAGCTCATGGAAAAGAAAAAAACCTGTCCTGATACACAAATGGGTTAGCTTGGCATGTGGTGAAGCCAGAAATGAACCACTGTATTATAATCCCCATCCAAAGATGGCCTTAGAAGACAGCAGTGATGGGAAGAGCTTTGGGGGTACATCTGGTCATCTATATTGTGTGGAAAGAAAAGTAGCCTGAAATAAAAATGTAAGACTCGTGTGATGAATAATGCAGCTGCTTAGTCAGGGGTTTGGAAAGAGAAAGATTCAAAAATTGAGAACGAGCAGGTCTAGGGAAGAGGCATGTGGACAGACTTATAGGAGTCCATTCCTCCAGCTACTGGAAGTATTGCAGAAATCCTATTCAGAATATATTAAAAACCCTTCACATCTCAATTTTAAAGAATGAGACAACCCAATTTAAAAATGGGCAAAAGACCTGAACACTTTATCGAAGAAGATGTATGGATGGCAAATATGCACATGAAAAGATGTTCAACATCATCAGTCATAGAGAAATGCAAATTAAAACCAAAATGAAACACTATTTCACAGGAGAATAGCTTAAGTTAAAAAGGCAGAACACATTGTACACCTCAAATTAATACATCATAATATGTCAGTTACATCTCAATTTAAAAGTTTTTAAAAGACTGAGCACACCATGTATTGGTGAAGATATAGAGGGACTGGAACACTTACACTTCTGGTGAAATACTTTAAAATACTTTTAAAAAATCTATTTATTCACTTAGAGAGAGTAGGGAGAGGGACTCCTTGCTGAGCTAGGAGCCTGATGAGAGGTTTGATCTCACAATCCTGAGATCATGACTTGAACTAAAACCAAGAGTTGGAAGCTCAATTGACTGTGCCGTCCAGGGGCCCCAAGAATGTAAAATACTCCAGAAAACAGTTTGGCTGTTCCTTTAAAATTTAAATATACACTTACTATATATGATCCAGCCATTTCATCTTTATTTACCCAAGAGAAAAGGAAGTGTATGTTCACATAAAGACACATATACACATATGCATCTACATAAAGACCCACATATATGAAGTATTCACAGAAGCTCTATTTGTATAATCCCAAACTGCAAACAACCAAATATCCACCAATAGGTAAACAAATTTTGGTCTATCAGTACAATAGACTACTACTCAGAATTCACTGAATAAATGAACTCTAGAGTCACACAACAACATGTATGAATCCAAATTAATTATGCTGAGTGAAAATAGCTAGGCCAAAGAAGAAAACTTACTGTAATAATTCTATTTATCTAGTATTCTAGAAGATACAAATTAATCTATAGGGACAGAAAAAGATTAGTGGTTGCCTAGTGATAAGGTGGTAGGTTGGAGGGAAGGAGGAGGAATTAGAAAGGGGCATAAGGAATCTTTTGGGAATATGCTTATTAACTTACCAAATTGTATATTTTAAATATGCAATTTATTGTATGTCATTATACTTCAGTTAAGATTTTAAAAGAAAAAAAAAAAGATTAAATCTCATGCCAGTGATGTCTAGTACCTGATCCTTGGAATCAAAAGCCATAATCTTGAAATGCTATTCCCATTAACTCACAAGGAAGTGACCTGAGGCAAGCCAGGGGGCTGACATTATCTAGAGGTCAGGTCAGTGTGGCAGGCTGTTGGGAGCTTTAGGTCAGGAGATAGGTGGTATTCACTTATTATCCAAAAAAAAAAAGTACGTGTATGCCTGAATTTGTGTGTGTGTATAAAATCTGCTATTCAAGGATGCCTGGGTGGCTCAGTCAGTCAAGCGTCTGCCTTTGGATCAGGTCATGATCCCAGGGTTCTGGGATCGAGTCCCTTATCAGGCTCCCTGCTCAGCAAGGAGTCTGCTTCTCCCTCTGCCTGCTGTTTCCCCTACTTGTGCTCTCTCTCTCTCTCTGACAAACAAATAAATAAAATCTTTTCTAAAAAAATCTACTATGCAGTATCAGGTATTATTTTAATATCTAGGGACGCAGAGTTGAATCAGATACAAATCCTGCACTTAAGTCAAGGTCATGAACCAGGTAAAAGGAGCTTCTTAATCTGAGACCATCCGGAAGCATGTGAGTGTCTGACAGGATGAACAATGAGTGTGGAGGTGACAGACCCAGATCAGGTAGTACTGGGCACCGAGGGAGAGCTACATTGATCCAGGAAGTGTCTCTGAGGGTCCAGATTCTGGCCCTTGACATCCAGGCTTGGGTCATTTAGCAAGGGTTATGGACAGGAGCAGACTCCCTGATAAGCGGTGAGGTAGGGTGGATGCCCCCAATTTTGTCTATACAGTGAGCCAAAGAAAGAAAGGAAGCCTGGAGGGAAATGGTCAATGTGAAGAATACCAAAGAAACCAGCGGGCCAAGCGTGAAAGGTCTGCAGTAGAGAAGAGAGAAAAGTGATGGACCAGGGAATAGTTTGGTGGGAGAGACAGTGGAGACAAACTGGAATCTGAGGGCTCTTAAAACCCAGTCTGAACAAGTGGAGCTCAGTAGGTGCCCACAGGGATTAGCACAGAGAGGGAGCCGAGAAAGGTCTTCGTGAGATGCAGTCCAATCAGAGGTTGGATGAGAATCCTTTTTTGTGTCAGCCCAGGAAGTATAGCCAAGGACTCACAGCCAGTCAGAAGAATATATTCAAAACAGGACTCTGAACAAACGACAGGGGGAGGAGCCAGTCCTTGCTCATCAGTAGGGAAATAGATGACCATGGAAGCATGACAGTCATGAGATTTTTTACAAGGATCCAAGGAAAAGATACCCAGATCAGAGCAGAAATTGGTGCCTATGGAGTGCTGATGGGAGCTGTCCAGGTGAGGCCAAGCTAAGAGGGCTAAAAGCCAAAGATTACAGCCAATTTTAAAAGACATTAGGACACACAGAGACTAGGGTTGGTCAGAGAGAGGTAAGTTCACCAACAGATCTTTCAAGGACACAGGCTCCTTTGGAGATTACCCAGGGTCTCTGACTCTGCTCATTATGTCATATTCCTACATAGTCATGTGTCAGTCCCAGGTTACTGAGGGCCTTGGCAGTCAAGCTAGGAGTTTAGACATGAAGAAATGGGCACGAGGAAGAACTGCAAGCTTTCAAGTAAGAGCACAACAACAACAACAACAAAAATCACTCTGGCAAGTTGGACAGAGAAGGAGATAGCTTGTTCAAGAAGGCCAGTTTGGAAACTATCACAGCCACTCAGGGGCTATATGGTGAGGGTGGCAGCTGTGAGAGAAGGAGTTGCTGTCAGAGAGGAGGGAGAAGAAACCAGACTGTAGGAGATTAAGCTGGTTGCCTCTATGTGGTAGGTAGATGGATAGCTATGTAGTAACACAAAGATAGTAAAGTGTTAGTTGAAGAAAATAAATAGGCGGCATGGCAGTATCCATAGTACAGTGCTTTTAAATTTTTTGTATGTTTGAAAATGTACACAATAAAATGGCAGGAAAAAATGGCCCAAAACTATGCCCCTTCTATCTCTTCCCTTGTAATATGATTTTACACATTCTCCCATCAGGTAGTGGACTCTTTTCTACCTGTGACTCTGAGTCGGCCATGCGACTTCATTTGGCCAATGGGACGTTAGTAAACATGACATATGTAAAGGCCTGGAGATTTGGGCATTGAGATATACCATTTTTCTGAACTTTGCAATTACCATCATATAAATGATCTTGGACTAGCCTGTTGAATAATGATAGACACATGGCCTAGTTATCCTCATCGCTCTGGCTGACAACAAGCCAACCGTTGGACGTGGTTGTGGAGCCATTGGCTGCCAGTTGATCACAGATGCACCCACAAGCCCTGCGGATACCCCAGCTGGCAACCTACAGAACTGTGACCAAAATTAACTATCATTTTAAGCCACTAAGTTTTGAGGAAATTTGCCAGCAAAAGCCAATTGATACATTCTACCTGTTATTCCTTTGACTTCATTCCAAGGGAGCGCCATGCTGAGCCCTGTCTATCTTTACGTGGCTCTGCAAAGTTTCAGGGAGACGTCAGTTGTGTCTGGGGATTAGAGGGAGGATGACATGGTATGGGGTCTGTGACATGAGAGGAGGCCATGGGGTGGAGCCAGTGTGACATTAGGGCAAGAGTCAATGTGACATGGGGGAAGGCTTGGTTTGTTAGATGAGAGCTCTCGCTCAGAGTGGAGGGAGATTATTTCAAAGTTGAGGGCTAGTAAATGTCACACAGGTAGATGAAGATCAGCCACACTAAGTGAGGACAGGTGAGTAAATGTAAGGGAACCGGGGACTGAAGTATTACTGGAGACAGTGGAATAAGGCAGACACAATTGGCCAGTTGAGATTTCTCTTTGGTAATAAAGTTCTTAACTTACAGGATATCCCTCTGTGGTCAGGCATTTCACCTTAGAAAAATTTCCCAGACTATAATGGGAGGGCAGACTCTCTAGAGAAATAGGGTCTGGCTGTCTTTCCTCTCTTTGATGCCATCCTCCCTTGGTTCAGAGCATTTTGCTCCCTTGATTTTTCTCCCTTTGCAAAGCTTCTAGGAGATCAGACTTGTTGGTAATTCACTCCCTTCCTAGGTCTACCTACAGCCAGCGAGCATGGAGATCACAGACATAAACCACCTCTTTCTAGTCTTCAACATTCTGACAGCGACTGGTGAGTGCTGGTGCCTAATTTGGCTTAAAACTTTGAAAAGGTCATATTGGAGTAAAGTGTAGGAAATGGATCTAGATAAGATGGGTAGAGAGAACATTAGTTAGAAAGAAGAATTTAGGATCCTGGGATTGGAAGTTGCCTTGCATACTCTATCTAGACTTTCCTCTGGCTCCACGGGTGCAAGAGAAGATTCAGACTGAGATAATAAGACTTAGCACAATAGATGGTGAGTGTCAGCGAGAGAATGTGATTCTGCTATGTAGTTAGGAAGGAAGCTTGAGGAAAAGAGAGGATAATCAAGCTGAAGGAAGAAAGGAGAGGAGGAGTAAAAATGAGGATGCAAATACAGAGGGAAGTCTAAGGGAAAATTAACAAAAGGACCCTGAAATGGTTCAATAGCACCTCAAACACCAGGGACACATTGACTGTCTCCAAGCATGTCCACATAAAGTGTTTCAGACTTCCATCTTCTGGAATGTCTGTCCGTCTCTAAAATTCTGTCTTCCTTTCCCGACAGTAGTGACAACAAAAACTGTAAAACCAAGGCCAGTACAAGTAAAATTAGCCCAGCAGTTCAGTCAGATGGACAGCAAAACTGTACCAACCTTTTTGGTTTTCCTGAACTCAGAATATGAGCCTTGTCTGGGGACCCTGATCCACAAACAGTGGGTTCTCACTGCAGCCCACTGCTTCTTGCCGTGAGTACTAGGGGGTCTAAATGGAGAGGTAGCCCCCTTAGTCACCGAGATTGCCATGGGGTTACTGAGGCTCAGCCCTGAAGAAACTTGCCCAGGGGCTCTCAAGCCTGAGAAGGGATCAGTAGGAGGCAGGAAATAGATCTAGGTGGTTATGAGTTAGAGTTCTGGGTGGGATGATGTAGACAGAGGGAACTGGGGAAGCTGAGGACTAGGGGATGAATCGGTAGGGAAAAAAGGCCTATATACAATGTGGTACAGATCAAAGAGTTATAGAACTGCTCATTTGCCAGACAAGGAAATGGAGGTCTTGGCAAGCTGTGGAAGGAATTCATGCAAAGTCACAAAGCAAGCTGGGGAGAAAGGATACAGGTGAACAATAGAATAATACCTAATCCTTCGTGGCCTATTCCAGATTTCTTGAAATAAACATTGCTGTTTCAAAAGAGAGTTTCCAAAGCAAGATTGGAAATTTAAGACCCATGCTTACTGTTCAACACCCAGATTTTACCCGGGATTCTGCTGAGCATGACCTCATGCTTATCAAGCTGAATCATCCCCAAAAGCTCAATGATCAGGTGAAGCTGGTGGTTCTGCCCAATACCACAGATGACAGAAGAGGGGAAAAGTGCACAGTCTCTGGCTGGGGCTGGGAATGGAAGAATTCCAGTGAGTGACCTTCAAGACAGACCCTTAGTGCTCCTTAAGTACCCACTCAAAGAGGATTATCATATAATTATTATTATAGGTCATGAGAGTTGGAAGAAGCCTGAGAACTTATAATAACCTCTAGTTTTATTTATTTGGAAACTGAGGCCCAAACTGGTAACATGCCTGTTTATGGCGGGAGGTCTCTGGAATCCAGTGTTCTTGGCTCATTCATCCCCCAGGTGAGGGGTGAAAAGGTGTCTGGCTGAGGATGGGGCTGGCTGGTAATCCTGGTGATGCTGAGTGTGGCTTATTCATTAGGAACTAAGGACAAGAATTCACAAACAAAAGCATGCACACACAAGCCCAAGGTATGCAGTTTGCAACACTGGGACTAGACCGTGGTTTTCTCGTTTCATTATGTTTCTTCTTTGGTTCCTTTTCATTTTGGCTTTTTCTTTGATTGAATGATGGAGAGGTTAATGACAGAAAAGAGGGAGGTAAGGGGAGAAGAAAGGGAGATGAACATGCTAATGTTCAAAGAAAAACAAAGCCTCCTCTCTCTCTCTTTCTCTCTGTGTGCGTGTATATGTGCGCATGCGTGCTTGCACACGCACGTGTGCATAGACACAGAGCCCGATATCCAGATAAACCAGACTGTCTTTTGGTTCCCTAATGATGACTGCCAAGAGTCCCCTGTGAGAGAATTTCCTGTTAAAATCACAGAGAACATGTTCTGTGCGGGATCATCTCTGGAGAGCACACACACGTGTAAGGTAACTCTTTTCCCTCTGCCCCATTTGAGTTTGGTCTGGGACACTGTTTGGGGGTCCATTTATCTCCCTCAACCAATCTAATTTCCTGTCTCGACATTCAAGAAGAGGTAAAGGTACATGGGATCCAAGAAAGGATGTGTCCTTCCATAATGAATGAACTTAGATGCCAGAGTGAAAACATCTCAAAGTGTTATTTCTTCATGGCTAACTTTGATGTGGCCTAGAATGAGTGCTGGGATGTGCCCAACATGCCCACCAGACATTTCTCCCTGTCCTTGTCACCTAAGTCTCTCTCTATTCTGGACCCCTCAGATAGAGACTTTCCACTAGGTACTAGGTCATCTTTGTTTGGGATATGCTGCCTGAACCCATCTGTCCTTTTTCTAACAGGAATTAGCTGCTGCCCCAATCCTGTGCCAGAATCAGCTCCATGGGATCCTATCTTGGTCAGCAGGATGTATTCTGAGAGGTGATATTGGCTACTACACCAGGGTGTCCCACTATACAGACTGGATCCACAAAGTCATCCACAGCAACTGAGCTCTCTCTCTCCCCTCTCCCAGTGGCCTCAGAACTGGGTCTACCATCTTGACCCTTCCTTTCCCTCGGACCTCAGAAAAAGATGGGAATAGAGTCTTTGGCTATCAGAAATTGTATGTTCCTTCTGTTCTCTTGACTTCCCTTTTCCTTTCTCAGTCCTAGCCTGAATGATCATCAAAGGATTTGAGCTGGATAACATTCTCCTAAATAAGCTAACTTCTCACCCCTCCCTTCCTCTCCTCCAACTTCCTACTCACCTGCCATGGTTTCCTCAGACTTTTATGGAGCAGTTCTCCTCCAACCTCTACCCTCCAGGGGGCATATGGGCTTCAGGAATGTGATAGTGAGACTGCAGGACCCAAGGTGATTCCTTTGTCTGACATCACTTAGTGCTGAGTCAGGCCTCTGAGTCAGACCTATACCTTTTCACTCCGTCATATCTAATAAGGCTCAGTAAATGCTGCAATGTTATTAGGCTGCTGGCAACATTATTGTTAGAGACGGAGGCTGGAATTTTATGACAATAAGCACTATAAGTGTTGCAGAAAGGGTTAGCAGATGAAGCAGAGGTGGGTGCGAGAGGAGTTAGATGGGTCAGATCACCAACAGGAGAAGGGATCTCCTGAGAGATCTTTCCTAATGCTAAGCACAGAAAAATCTAAGATAGATGGCTGGGAAGAGAATGGTAGAAGGATAGTAGGGAAATATTAAAACCTAGGTGAGTATAATTGTGTTCGTATGTGTCTGTGAGTGTGCATATGCACATATGTGTATATAGACTGGTGGAGATGTGTGCAAAGAATGATCTCACTGAACCAACCAAAATTTACCCTATACCAATTACCAATTCAGCTGATTTTCTCCAAATCCTGAATTCACCTGCTCTTATCCTACCTTTCTCAATTATTAAACTAAAAAAAAAAAAAAAAAAAAAACTGAAGTAGGTCCTATTTCTATTATAATATTTTATTTTGAAATTGGTTAAGAATTGTAAAATTCTTGTGAAATTGGTTAAAAATTTGTAAAAAAAAAAAAAAAGTTACAGCAAGTTTCTGTGTACCCAGACTTGCCCCATTGATAATATTTTCTATAACCAGAGTAAAACGTCAAAACCAGGAAATTCACAGTGGTACAATTCTGTTCATTCAGGTACAGATTTTATTTGGACGTCACCAGTCTTTCTTTATATATACTCTTTTTCAGGGTAAAATTTGAGATCTTATCACATGTATGGATTCCTATAACCATCACCACAAGCAGAATCCAAAACTGTTCTATCACCATATCATCAGAAACTTCTTCTCGTTACACTTTAATAATCACACCATTTCCTGGCACACCCTTGCAACCACTGATTTGTTCTCCATCACTACAATTTTGTCCCTTCAGGAATGTTCTATAGTATGCAATCTATATAATTCCCCTGATCTTTTTTTCATTCATTATGTTCCAAGGGTCCTTTCATTGTCATTTCCTTTCTATCTGAATAGCTTTTTTAGCCATTCTTTTAGAACAAGTCTGCTGGTGACAAATCCTCCTAGTGTTTCTTCACCTTATTTCGTGAAGAATATTTTTTGCTGGATAAAGAATGGGGGGGGGGTATCTGAGGGGCTCAGTCCATTAAGCATCTGCCTTCGGCTGAGGTCATGATCCAGGGTCCTGTGATAAAACCCTGCGTTGCTTCTCCCTCTGCACCTCTCCCTGCTTGTGCTCATGTTCTATCATAAATCAATAAAATATTTAAAAAAAAGAATTCTGGGTTGACAGTGCTTTTCTTTCAGGACTTGAAAAATGTTTGCCTTTTTCTTCTGTCCTTCAAGTTTCTGAGGAGGGATCTGCTATCATTTGACACATTGTTCCCCAATCGGTAATGCATGGTTTCTCTCTGGCTCTGGAAGCTTTTGAAAGTATTTCTTCATCTTCCTTTATCTTTCCTTTTCAGAGATTTAATTGTGACATGTCTGGGTGTGAACTTTCAAAAGTTTGTTCTGGTTGGGGGTACATTCAGTTTCTTGAATATGTAGGTTTATGTTTCTCACCAAATTTGAGACATTTGAACCATTATCCCTTCAAGTATTTTTCAGCTTAGTGTCCTTTTTCTTCTGAAACTTTGATAACGTGAATGTTAAATCTTCTGTTATCATCTCACAGGTCCCAGGGGAACCATTCATTTTTAAAATATCCCTTTTTCATCTGCTATTCATATTGATAATTTCTATTGCTCTGTCTTCAAATTCACTGACTCTTCTGGCCTCTCAATTTTGCTATTGAACTCATTAATTTAATTTAATTTTTATTTTCTATATTTATGATGCTTTCATATCTTGGGAGCCTTGCTGGCTAGGGAAAGAGTGTCCCTCCTAGAGCTAATTAATTCCTGGGGGTTGTAAGTGATTCTGTCTACCACATGTTTTTTTATATGCAAACCTACCAATCCAGAGCTATACCCCAATCATCTCCTTTAGTCTAACTTTCACACACCAAGCCAGTATTTCCCCTGCCCTAAATCACACAGGGCCAGGTACTGAACGACTGGGGATCGCCAATTACCACCATAGCTCAGAGCCTGTTGAAATTATTCAAACCATTCAATTTTAAACTTGTTCAAACTTGACTGCCTTGCCTCACCCATTCCTTCTGTTGGTTTCCAAATAAAGCCTTGTACCTGTGCTTTCCTCTCACTCCTCCAGCCTGACTGACCCTAGTACTTCCTCATGTAGCCTTGCATGGCACCATGCTCTTAATAAACTCTTCTTTCCATGGCACTGACCTGTCAGTGTTATCATTTAATCACTTGTAGAAATTAAATCCTAGGTTCAGTTAAAACACCCATCTAGTGAATTTTTTATTTCAGTTATTATATTTTTAAATTCTAAAATTTCCATTTGGGGGGCACCTGGGTGGCTCAGTGAGTTGGGCCTCTGCCTTCGGCTCAGGTCATGGTCTTGGGGTCCTGGGATCAAGCCCCACATCAGGCTCTTTTCTCAGCAGGGAGTCTGCTTCCCTGTCTCTCTCTCTGCCTCTCTGCCTACTTGTGATCTCTGCCTGTTAAATAAATAAATAAAATCTTAAAAAAAATAAAATTTCCATTTGGTTTATTTTTATATCTGCTATAAATTTTTGCTAAAATTTTTCTGTTTCTTTTTCATTTGATTCAAGAGTATTTGTAACTGCTTATAGAATATTTTTATAATAACTGCTTTAAAATCCTTGTCTGGTAATCCCAACATCTTCATCATCTTGAATTGATTGTATTTTCTTGTTAGAGTTGACATTTGCCTAATACGGTGAGCAGTTTTGTACTATATCCTGGACAGTTGGATATCCTAAGAGTCTGATTCCTATTTAGGTATCTTAGTTGAGGGGACCCCAAATCTTGGCTTAGGCATCCAAATCTTGACTTCAGTTTAGGTCCTGATTTCAGAGTCATGGGATGAAGCCCCATGTGGGCCTCTGCACTGGGCATGAAGTCTACTTAGGATTCTCTCTCTCTCCCTCACCCTCTGCCCCTTTCCCACCCCCATTCACTCTCTCTCTCAAAGAAAAAAAAAAAAGGTATCCTAATTGAGC
Organism: Mellivora capensis; assembly: GCA_004024625.1. NCBI lineage: Eukaryota > Metazoa > Chordata > Mammalia > Carnivora > Mustelidae > Mellivora > Mellivora capensis. Next base: position 7,072 of record PISX010028903.1, on the reverse strand, counting down.
ATGTACTTAACCTATTTATGTTCAGAATGTATGGCCTAGCCCACTTTTGTGGGCTATGATTCAAATGTCAATTTAAAAATGTCAATTTATAAAGCCTCTAGAGTGTTATTTTGTGGTGACAGAACAATGACACCCCCCCCACACGCACACAACCTGTCTACATCCTAATCCTTAGAACTTATGAATATGCTACCTTACATGGTAAAAGAGACTTCGTAAATGTGATTAAGGTAAGGATCTTGATATGGGAAGATTAGCCTGGATTCCAAGGTGGGCCCAATGTAATCACAAGTGTCTTTATAAAAAGAAGGCAAGAGAATTCAAAAAAGACGGGAGAAATGATCGCAGAAGGAGAAGTTGGAGTGATGTGCTTTAAAGATAAGAGGAAGAGGCCATGAGCCAAGGCACACAGGCAACCTCTAAAAGCTGGAAAGGCAAGGAAATGGATTCTCCCCAAAGCCTCCAGAAAGGTTTCCAGAAAGAAGGAAGGTCTATGGACACCTTGATTTTAGCTCAGTAAGACCCATTTTGGCTTTCTGATCTCTGAAAATGTAAGATAATAAATTTGTGTTGTTTTAAGCCACTAATTTTTGGTAATTTTTTTAATAACAACAATAGGAAACTAATACATGGTAGAAGTTAGTAAGAGTTCTGCCAGCTAGCCCCACCACTGGAGCACCATAGGTATGAGGGAGGACATGGCTTTTTCACAGGTTTTTGTCTCAAGATCAAAGAAATTACCAATAACTTATTGGCTTAAAGCAACAAAAATTTATTGCCTCATGGTTTCCTTAGTTAAGAATCCCATAGCTCAATGTTTCATGAGGCTAAAATCAAGATGTGGGCCAGCTACAACCTCACCTGGAGATTCAACTAGGGAACGATCCACTTCCACTTCTTTCCCATTGCTGGCAGAATTCATTTCCTTGCAGTTGTAAGGCTAAGATCCCCAAGTCTTGCTACCTGTCAGCAGGGACCACACTCAGCTCCCAGAGGCCATTCTCAGATATTTGCCACATGGACTCCTCCGTCCTAGCAGAAGAAAACACCCTCATGTCAAATGCTTCTCCTGCCTTGAATTTCTCTAACTTCCCCTCCTACTATCAGGCAAAGAAAACTCTTAACTTTTGAAGGGCTTATGTGATTAGGCCAGGACCACCTAGATAATCTCCTTATCTTAACATCTACCATACTGTATAACACAGCCTAACCACAGAGGTCCTGTCCATCAAATTCACAGTTCCAGGTCAGGGCAAATACTCAAAGGTAGGAAACATAAGGGGTACATCTTAGAATTCTGCCTACCACATACAGTTAAGAAGTTTCTGTTCTATTGGGCTTCTCCTTTCCTAGTCCTTTGGCTAGAGAAATAAGATTTTCTTATTTTTGTGGTGGCTGCCATTTTTATTTGTTGTTATTATTGTTTGCTTTTTTGTCTCTGCCCACTGTTGTTTCCAGGTTACAAATATTTTTAGCATACAGACTTGGATATATTGAGGACAAGAAAAAAGCCCAGGAAATGCACTACCAAGTCATTCTTTAAGTCTCAAGATGTCCAGCTAATTCACTTTTTTCTCACTTTTCAGATCTTCTGATAAATGACTTATATATTTTGTTGAGGGTTTTCTGGTATTGTTACTGTTATTAATAGGAAGTATAAAATGGGATGTGCCTACTCCATCTTGCCTAGAACAAAACTTTAGTTACATGGGACATTGGGAGGATGAAAGGCAATGCAGTTAAGAGGAAAGACCACTAAAGTCAGGAGACCTGGGTTCTGAACTGGACTCTGTTATTGACTAGGCAATGATTTTCATGTTGTGTGTGCATGGACCCTAGGAGGATGTAAGAAGTGAGTATTAAAACTTGTTTGCAATTAGTTTAGCTCATCCTTTAAAAATTTCTTTTTGGGGGGTGCCTGGATAGCTCATTCAGTTAAGTGTCTGCTTGGTTTCAGCTCTGGTTGTGATCTCAGGGTCATGAGATTGAGCCCCACATAGAGCTCCATGTTCCATGCAGAGTCTGCCTGAGATTCTCTCCCTTTCCCTCTGCCCCCCACCTGCTCAAGTGCTCTCTCTCTCTTTCCCCCTCCCACCCCGTCTAAAGTAAATAAATAAATACATAAAATCTTTTAAAAAATTTTATTCTTTGGCGAATGTTTTATAATGTGCACATGTTGGTTCATATATATATTAGTACATAGATAAATATACATATATTGGTGATACATGCTCAAAAATGTTTTATTGGATTAGTAACATCCCCAGATATCTAAAATTAGACTGCCCCAGATTTTCTGGGACATCTAATTGACTAAATATGTCATATTTGATTTAGGGCAGTTCTCTTTAACATGGAACAGACTGTAATTCATCAATTAAGATTCTTTTATATATCTTTAGTTGAGAATATAATCCTTAGCTCAAATAATGTTTCCTACATTCCTTAAAACTTTCATATGGAGAAATGAGAGTGAATCATTCTTAGAAAAGTAACACTTTAAAAACAAAATAAAATAAATAAATTATAAGTTTATATTTCCAACCTAATAAACTTAGGTGAGCTGAGTTAAAAGAAATAGGTGCTTTCTGGAATTCATTTAAGATTATACTTAGTTGAGGTGCCTGGGTCTCTTAAGTCGGTTAAGTGTCTGCATTCAGTTCAGGTCATGATCCCAGGGTCTTAGGATCAAGCCCCATGTTGGGCTCCCTGCACAGTGGGGGGAGCCTGCTTCTCCCTCTCCTCCCCACTCATGTTCTTTGTTGCTCCCTCTGTCTGTCTCTTTCTTTCTCTCAAATAAATGAATGAATAAAAAAATTTTTTTAAAAGATTATACTTAGTCAATTTGCTAAGCATAAAATTCCATTAGGGGCACCTGGGTGGCTCAGTGGTTTAAGCCACTGCCTTCAGCTCAGGTTGTGATCTCAGGGTCCTGGGATCGAGTCCCACATCAGGCTCTCTGCTCAGTGGGGAGCCCATTTCCCCTTCTCTCTCTGCCTGCCTCTCTGCCTACTTGTGACCTCTCTATCAAATAAATAAATGAAATCTTTAAAAAAATTCTGTTAGTCTATCTTCCATCTTTAGCCTTAACACTGAGAGGCACATTTACATTGGACACTCTGAAACTGTGACCCACAGTTCTTTCCAAGTAGTCTTCCCTTTGCTTTTTCATTGCCATTGACATTCTGCAAAAACTAGTACACACTGCTCCAGTGTCTCTGACCTTTTCACATGGCTGCCTGTGACAGAGACCACACATTGATCTCCTCTCTCCTCGTCTTTTTTTTAATGGATACCCCATAGCTGACTTGTGACTGCCTTTCTAGAAGCTATCTTCCTCAACATTCTTTGTAGCTCATTGTAGCCACATGACTAATGTCTGAGAGGATATGAGTAGAAGAGACATGCACAATATTTGTATCACAATCTTAAAAGTAAGCTATTTTCCCATTATATCTTCTTCCCATGGACTGGAACACATTTGTGATGATGGTCAGCAAGCTCTAAGGTTGCCCTCAAAGAAAACAAGGGAAAGATGGGCAGAAGGCTGCATGATCTATGGAAGCAGAGCTGCCTTCCTACCAAAAACTGCTCAAAAGGTCCAGACTGCTCTGTGAGAGAGAAAAAAAACATTTATCTTGTTTGATCCATTATATATTTTGGACTCTGTTACAGCAGCCTATCCTATAATCTAACTAATACACCTATTTAATCTTTCAGCACATGTTAAGTTCTTACTATACTAAGCTACTGTCTTAGGTTCTAGAGACCAAAAAAAATGAATCAAACACACTTCCAATTTTGAATAACTCCAAACCTAAGAAAGGAAAATTTAAGTCAAAGGAAAATGGGAAGACAATTGGCCTTTATTAACCACCTATGTTTTCACATCCATTGGTTTATTAATCCTCACCAAAAAAAAGAAGAGTTGTAATTGGTATAATTGTCATTGTACAGCCATGGAGACAGATGATCCAGTGGCACATCAGCCTTATAAATGGTGAAATCAGTATGTACTTTTATCATCACCTTTGATGTAAGACCACTTTTTTATTGGTGCTGACAGAGCCAGCAAAACTATATCTCCTTGGCCACAATTGAGATTCCTCATAAAGTAGGTACGTGTGACTTGTATTCTAAAATCCCTTCCATTCCATCATCTAGCAACAGCTCCCAATTTTCATATTAAGTTTTACTATTTCCTCACTCTCCCTCTCTCAGTCCATGTTCTTGAACAAGGCTATACCTCTGTCCTTAGAGGTGAAACATTCTTCTTAGGCTTAGGCTAGTCAGCGTATCATGCTCCCTTAGCCACAGCGATTGGTTCAGGGATGAGAACGGGACTCAAGTCACTAACTTTGAGTTCTTAGGAAGCCAACTTGCTCTTGTCTTTTCATATTGAACCTAAGAGGTTGGAAGGACTGGAGCACTACTGTGTGGAACCTGATGCTGAAGCTATGCAGAAGGCAGAATTAATGGTTGGAGCACCAGAGAATTGTTCTGCTTGAATCCAGCTGTACTTGAAGCCTTGGGACCTACACTTGGACTTTCTAGTTAAACAAGACAGTAAATTTCCTTTTGGGCCAGATTGGGTCAGTTTTCCTGCCACTAGTAACCAAAAGAATCCCACTCATTCTTTAGAGTCTTAGCCTCTGCTGAAGGTGAGCTATTTCCACTCATTAATAGAGAAAGGATGTATCTTTCTATCCTGTTGTTCATAATTTTATTGCTTGCTACAACCTCCAAGAGTCTTAATAAACAAAAATGTGTCACGTAAAATACAAATGCCTTGTCAATAACAGTCAATGGACACTACTTCAGAGATATTTTATAACATCTATTTTACTAATTTTGAATTTGCCATGATTTATGGTTTATGTATTTTTGGCATTGATGGTTTACCATATTCATATACTTTAAAAATCTAATATTTTATCAAATTATGTCTTCCTAAATCTAAATATAGTGCACAATCAGAAAGATTCAAGCCACAGGGAAAACCAATAGGGAGTTAAATTTAGAGTTTTACTGCACAATAGTAAGGATATTATCATTAAGAGCAGGAAAAGTAGCTGACTTTCCTAATACAGAGAAACAGTTGCAGAGAGTCAGAAAAAAAATGAGAGAAAAAGAAACATCACCCAAATGAAAGAATAGAACCAAACCACAGCATGAGACCTAGGCAAAATGGATATAAGTTACATGCCTGATAGAGAAATTAAAGTAATGATCATAAAGATACTCACTGGACTTGAGAAAAGAATGGAAGACAACAGTGAAACCCTTAACACAGAGATAAAAAAAGAACCAATAAGGGCACCTGGGGGGCTCAGTTGGTTAACTGGCTGCCTTTGGCTCAGATCATGATACCAGGGTCCTGGAATTGAGTCCTGAATCGGATTCCCTGCTCAGTGGAGAGCCTGCTTCTCCCTCTCCCTCTGCCTGCTGCTCTGCTTACTTATGCTTCTATCTCTCTGTCAAATAAGTAAATAAAATCTTTTAAAAAAAGAACCAATAAGAGATCAAGAACACAATAAATGAAATTTAAAATACATTTGATGGAATAAATAGCAGACTAGATCAAGCAGAAGAATGAATTAACAACTTGGGAGACAGAGAAATAAAACGTAATCAAGTTGAACAGATGAGAAGAAAGGAAATTATGCAAATTGAGAATGGTCTTACGGAACTCAGTGACTCCATCAAGCATAATAACATTAGCATTATCAGAAGAAGAGAGAGAAAAGGGGACAGAAAATTTATTTGAAGAAGTAATAGCTGAAAACTTCTCTAATCTGGGAAAGGAAAGAGATATCCAGATCCAGGAGGCACAAAGATCCCCCCAAAAACAATCCAAGGAGGGCCACACCAAGACACATAGTAATCAAAATGGCAAAAATGTAGTGATAAAGAAAAAAATTTTAAAAGAAGCAAGAGAAAAGACAGTTACATACAAGGGAAACCCTATACAGTTATCAGCAGATTTTTCAGCAGAAACTTTGCAGGCCAGAAGAGAGTGGCATGATATATTCAAAGTGCTGAAAGGGGAAAAATCTGCAGCCAAGGGTACTCCATCTAGCAAGGCTAGCATTCAGAGTAGAAGGAGAAATAAAGAGTTTCTCAAACAAATAAAAACTAAAGGATTTCATGACACAAATCCAACCCTACAAGAAATATTAAAGGAGACCTTTTGAGAGGAAAAGAAAGTCCATAAGTGAAAGTATGAAAAGAAAAAACACAAAGGCTGTAAAAATAAGTATCTTTTAAAAATCAGTCAAGGGATTCACAATATAAAAGGATGTAAAATGTAACACCATATACCTCAAATGTGGTAGGGCAAGGAGTAAAGAAGGGCTTAAATTTAATCTGCCATCAACTTAATATAGACTGCTATGTGCAGAAGATGTTATATACAAACCTATTGGTAACCACAAATTAAAAACCAGTCATAGATATGCAAAAAACAAAAAGGGAGGAATCCAAGTTTATCACTACAGAAAACCAACTAACTGTGAAAGAAGAGAGCAAGAGAAAAGAACTACAAACACAGCCACAAAATGAATAACAAAATGGTAATAAGTACATACTTATTAATAATTACTCTGAATATAAATGGACTAAATGCTCCAATCAAAAGACATAGGGTGGGATGCCTGCATGGCTCAGTGGGTTAAGGCCTCTGCCTTCAGCTCAGGTCACAAACCCAGGGTCTTGGGATCGAGCCCCACATCAGGCTTTCTGCTCTGCGGGGATCCTGCTTTCTCCTTTCTCTCTCTCTCTCTGCCTGCCTCTCTGCCTACTTGTGATCTGTCTGTCAAATAAATAAATAAAATCTTTAAAAAAAAAAAGACATAGGGTGACAAGGGTACCTGGATGGCTCAGTCAGTTAAATGTCAGGCTCTTGATTTCAGCTCAGGTCATGATCTCAGGGTCATGAGATCAAGCCCCCATCAGGCCCTGAACTGAGCAAGGAACCTGCTTAAGAGTCTCTTTCTCCCTCTACCTCAGCCCTACTTGTGTTCTCTTTCTCTCAAAAAAAAAAAAAAAAAAAAAAAAAAAAAAAAAAAAAAAA